>JACDJE010000587.1:49836-76194 GCA_016647715.1 Pavo muticus | reverse complement strand
CACCCCCACCTCCCGCCCCGCAGCGCCCGGCGCGCGTCGATTAGCATGACAAAGTGCCCTCCCTCCGCTCCCCGCTGGCCAATGGGAGTGCACCGGCCGCCGGCAGCTGCCAAGCGCCGCAGCTCTGCGGGCTTAAATAGAGCAGGCGCCGGCGGTGGTGTTGCGCAGCGCAGGGAGTGAGGTGTCTGGCGTTCTTGGGAGTTATTGGTAACAGTGTTGGTTTCCGACACGCTGCTATGACTCTGGAAGAGACGCAAGGGCAGGAGCCGGTGCCCGCGGGCAAGGACTGGTAGGTGCCGGCGGCGGTTGGCTGGGGGTGGGGTGGCCGTTGTTCGGGCGCTGGCGCCGTGCTGACCGCTCTCTCCTGCTTGCAGGATGCAGGGCGCCGGCAAGGCCCTCCACGAGCTGCTGGTGTCGGCGCAGCGCCGCGGCTGCCTCACCGCCGGCGTCTACGAGTCGGCCAAGCTTATGAACGTGTGAGTAGGGGGGAGGGCAGCGGGGGTGGGGCGAGGGGCAAGTCAGCCCTGCCGGGGCCTAACGGCGCTTGCCTAACGGCGCTTGCCACCCGCAGAGACCCAGATAACGTGGCGTTCTGCGTGCTGGCGGCCGATGAGGAGGACGAGGGGGACATTGCCCTGCAGATCCACTTTACCCTCATCCAGGCCTTCTGTTGCGAGAACGACATCGACATCGTGCGTGTGAACGACCTACCCAAGCTGGCTGCTGCCGTGGGCTCCAGCGAGGAGTCTGGTGAGCCCAGAGACCTGCACTGCATCCTCATTACGGTGCGTGGCTGGGACTGGGAGGTATGGAGCTCTGTGAGCTTGCAGGGCTCAGCCCTTGGGGTGCAGAACTGCTGAGCTACAGTGGGCAGTGGTGACAGCTCAGCTTCCTACTCTCCGTGCCTGAAAATGCCTTGCTTTCTAAGCTAATGCTTCTGTAAAGTTATTACTTCATGCACTCATGATGTGCAATGATTTTCTGGCAGAACCCAAATGAAGATGGCTGGAAGGACCCAGCTCTAGAGAAGCTGAACTGCTTCTGTGAAGAAAGCCGGAACATCAATGAGTGGGTGCCAACTATTGCCTTACCTGAGTGACTGTGACTTGGCATGCTGGGGAGGCTGAAACCTCTGTTGCATTCTCAACGTGGTGTTTGTTCACCAAGGTGTGCAACAAGCTGTTGATTCCATGGATTAGCCTGGTCAAGGGACTGGATTACAGTCACTCAGACTGCCATGCTGTGGGCTCTTACAGAGGAGAAAGGAAAAGAATAGCTCACCTCACCAGTGAGTTTCAGTAGACTGCAGCTATGCAGAAGATAACGTACTGTGGAACTGAAACAAGTATTGCAAGTTTCCTGGTCAAGTGGAGCTGTTTCAGAAGGCAGAGAAAGTTAGGGGAAGTGGCCCAAAACTTTACAGGATTGAACAGTACTGTGACTAGAAACTGTTGGTGCTGTCTACAAAACATGAAGAGAAGCAAGCTTCAGTACTTCATGGACTTTTAGAGACTGATTACCAAGGCAGATACAGAGACTCTTAAAGCAGACAGACTTCAACAGGCCTCTGAGCCACTCTGCTGGTTTAATAATGCAATAGTTTTTATTGAAATATTTGCTGCTATGGAACCTTCCATAATAAATTTTTGATATTTAATTTCTAGGAGTGTCTGGCTTACTGGGTGGGGAAGCATGTCCCTGATGCTTCGCTCATGTGCTGTAGTCAAAGGTATACTCAGCAGTAGTAGGGATGTTGCTCGCATACTCTCTTTCTGGGCCCAGCTGGAAAGCGCAAATGTGCTTTCCAAGTTGATAATTCAACTTTTCACCCTCTGCAACAGCTGCTTATTGCAACAGCTTGCAAGACTAAAGAGCTGCATGCTTAATGCATGCTTAATTTATTGTAATAGATTGTCTTGGTGGACTGCTGAGAGATCACAATCCATGCTAGAAATATGGATTCTGGGAACACAGATCTCCAGTAAATAGCATCATTACTTGTTAAATATGAGATACTCCTTTGGAGCTACGGAGTTCCTATTTGACAGAAGCAGCTTAAACATGATGGTGGCCTGAAGGTCTCCTTAGATGTCAAATACATGCAGTGCTTACTTTGTTTGGAATGACAGACCAAAAACTAGCTAATAGTGAATAAACATCACATCTGCCACAAGCTGCTCTCTGATTGCCATATGCTCCAACAATTGAAGCTGTCACTCCAGAACACAATTTTCTGAAAATTAATTGCATGATAATACCAAATTAAGTCCAAAACAATTTAAGAATGGTGGAATGGTGTGGCCTTTTTCAGAGATGCTGTCATGAAAATTTGATATGGGTGGACCAGTTTTGTGCCACGTGAAAAGGAAAAGACATCATCCTACTTCTGTGTACAGTCTATAGTTGTGCTTCAGTGTTAAGCGTAATGGTATGTACTGGTATACATACACCACATAATGGTCCTGTATCCAGAGAACACAAAAGCTGAACTACTCACTTCCTCTTTGGGTGCTAAGAATGTTCAGTTATTGGAACTATATTTCCCCTGGCCTGGCTGGCAGTGATTACAGTAGCGCTTGCTGAAAAGTGGTCATTTCTGAGTGGTGTCTGCGAACAGTTGCGGTTCCTGGGAAGCTGCTTGCTTTCGGTTTCATTGTTTCTGACAAGGGAAGTTCAAGTCTAGCATTCCTAGAATATGATCCATTGTATGTGAGGTATTTAGTGCTGCTTGGCATTTGTCACTGTGTCATGAGGCACTGTGTGACAACAGCAGAACCAGAGGTTAGGCTGCAGCAAAATCTGAGGGACTCTGGCCTGCAACTGTTAGTCCTGACACTTAAAAGCCTGCTTAAGTCTGCTCATCAAGGTGTGGGTCAGATCCAGTAGGAGAAAAGTCACACACAGGAGCTGAGAGAATGAGTGGTTTCAGCAGCAGTGACGGGCACTAACAGAAACTGCTTTTAAGGCAGTTGTATTGATACAGACAAAATGTGTTTTATTATGGTGTTTTTTGTTTTAGTATATTTTCCTACTGATCTAAGGCAGGTTTCTTCATGTTCAGTGGTTCTCACTGCTAAGAAACACATTTTTGTTCTTTACTTCAGGCCTAACCAGTACCAGAGCAAAGAACAGACAAAAGCAAAGTGTCCTAAAATCAACTTAAAGGATAGGCAGTCCATGAAAGTCTCAAACAGTTTAAATAAAAGCCCTAGCAGATAAAGGAAGTTAAAGGAAGTTCTCCAGCACGTGTAACAATTAAAATGCAGCAGAGAAAAGTGTGCCCAATTTGCTGTCTGACCATAGGTACAGGCAGTTGTACTGAGTAGGAAGTTTAGCTTCCAGTTTTTATGGAAGAAATGCACTGCACAACAAGCAATGAAATTGATGAAGCAACACTTGTGAGATGCTGCCCCTGGTGCTTTAGAGAATGATGGCTTTGCCCCTCCAATGGTCCTCTGCGGTTGTGAACTGTATCTCCTGAGACATATATAACTTCTCCCATAACATTTCCTGAAATCCCTCCTGGCTCAGTGCAGAGCTTAGCACAAATAGTATTAAGCTCACGTTAGCCTGGAAATGTTATTAATATGGTGTTAAAACCAAAGGCATCTGTAGCTGGAAGTTATGTGCTGCTACAAATATCTCTAATGATGTAGCAATATTTCAGCAGCTGGTACCTGGTAAAAGTGGGCTTCATCTTAATATGCTCTGGTGTATAATGGTGCAAGGAGCAGAGAAACAGTTGCAGCAGGCTTGTGATGAGTCACAGGTGCCCCTCCTGTGTAGGGGACAGAAACATCAGGTGCCTGGGAGCACTTTGCCTGCGCCTCTTGCCCAGAAGATGAGACAAAGGCACTGAGTAATTGGGTAATTTAATATTTCCTGCTTGCTACAGCTAATGAGAAAAAAAATAATACAACTTTTTTTTTTTAAGAAGAGCTGTTCTAACTCCCTGTAAAATGCCTCACATGCTATAATCTGTTGCAGAATATTGTGGCAATATTTAGCAAATAAAACCAAAGATGAATTCCAACATCAGGAATTGTTGTTACTGTATCACCATACTGTGAATGTAAGGTGTGATTCCCACTCCCTACTTTGGGATGTCCAAATTATAATGGGCTAGTGACCATCAAAGAAGTCAGTAGGAAGCAATGGTGCTTCATAATTTGTATTTAAATTCCTAAACAAGTAATTAAGGCTGAAAAATTCAAATTGGGCTTCCAAAGAGAGAGCACCTAAATGAAAGCATTGCTAGGCACACTCAGAAACCTGCATCCTCAGCAGGGAGCCCAGAGCAAAAACACTCCAACTCATCAGCTAATTTAGATATATAGACCTATTTACCAGTCCTCAGGCTTTGTTCTTCTGTGCACGGTATAAGGATTTCCGCCTGGACTGGAAGAGTGGTTGAGATGGACCATTGGCTGCTAGCCTGCTTGGATCACATAAACCAAGTGTGAAGATGTACACCAAGGGACTACCTAATACTTTATCAGCTGCAGTGAGGACCACACTTGAAACACATTCTGTGCAATTATTTGGTCATTAGGAACAAGTAGGCGAGTCTTGGCAGTAAAAAGAGGAATACATTGGCGCGTTTTTCACCAAATAAGTTATTTTAGTATAATATACATACCAGTTTGATTCAAACAGTTGCATGCTCTTGAATTAACAAGGTTAAAAACCTGCTTAGGCAGCAGCTTGCTGAACATAATTGTTTCTGAGGCAAAAACATTGAATGGGACTATTTCTAGAAGTGGTTGCCAATTTTTATTTATTTATTTACTTTTAATAGTGCAGCGCTGCCCAACTGGCAGCACTGGGACAGCCTAGCCCATTCCCTGTGGCTGAGGAGCAGGTGGCTGCTTGGGTACATGTGGCCCATGATCCATGGGGTAGCTGGGACACCATGTGGATCCTGTGCTGGCTGTTCCCCAGGTGGGAACACTCATGGTGCAGCTGGATTGCCTTTGTAGATAAAAGCACAGTAGATATGCAGTACTTGCAGACGATTTCCAGATGACATAAGGATGAGTAGGACTTTATTCCAAGAGAACATATTACAGAGAGATCTGAATCACTAGGCTGAATTGTTACAATTTCACTAAACTTCTTCTGTAATATAGATAAGAGCAAGGTGATGCATCTTCTTCCATGCCAGGAGATGATAGCTATTGAATAAGAGACAAAGAAAGTACCTCAGTGCCAATGCCCCTAGTATTTATCGCTGTTTTACAACTTTTCAGTACTTTACGTTTGTCTTTTTTAAAATAAAATTCTGTATTGTAGGCTTTTTTTCTTGTATTTAAAGGTTAATGAAAACACCACTCTTAGTGTTACTGTAAGTGGTTTTATGCTGTAAAAGGCATGTTTATGGTAAGTGAGAAGTATGTGCAAACTTGCTGAATGCACTTAAAAATCAGAGGATGCTAAAGCATTTCACTCTTTCCAGTGGGTTGGCTGTGTCCTTCATTAATACAGGTGTTCTCTGTCTTCCATTCTGTTTCTGTAGCACTAGGAAATTCCTTCAGAAAACTACTGAAGAAGAACCAATGGCACTGGATGGCTGATACCAGGTGGCTGTGCTCAGGGATGCCTCCTCTTCAGCGTGCTGTGGAGGAATGATGGACATAGCCTGGAATGGGAACTACTCACTGCTGCAGACACCAGGCTCAGCCTTGTGCAGATCATGGGCTCATCATGCTGGACTGAACCTCACGAGCGTGAAGCCGGGTCATGCTTCAGGGCCATTGGTAAGAGGAATATGCCGTCTGCCAATGAATTGGGATGACAGTTACTGTAGGTCTCTCTAACCAACTGGCTAATGTGCATAACTTAAAGGTTGGCAGCATGGCTTTGTGGAAAGAAGCATCTTCTTAGCCAGAAACTGGTTTCTTGATTTAAATACATTTTTTAATGTGCAGCTGTTTTCTTGTTTTATTGGTTCAGGCCTACATAATGAAAAGTAGAGCACAAGCACTTAATCAGAATATGTGTATTCTCACAGAGTGTACAGAAGTGTCAAACCTGTGAACATCCACGGTGGATAGAAAGCTGCATACACTCACAGGAAGGAGATGCAGAATGACTCAGATCTTACACATAAATACAGTTGTATTTTGTCATTGCTCTTCTCCATGTTATTTCTGAAGATAAGTTACCCTTGGAAAGCTGCTGCAGAATGGAATTCCTTGGCCCAACCTTTACTGCAGGCTTGTATTTCTTTATAGAAAAAAATCAAATCAACCAACAATATTGATGCTGTGCTGTGGAGGCCTGGTTGTGGCCTGGGCCGGTCTCTTCTGGCAAAGTGACAGCAGCTCTTGGACAGCTGCTCAAAGGGCTGATGAACTCTTCTGACTCCTCACCCTCACCTCTTCCGTGGGGCCTGCATTTCCAAGAACTATTGTTTCATGCTACACTTCTCAATAATTCACCAGTATCTGGGGCTCTCTGATGAGGTTGCACTGATCCAGTATCCAATGCACTGATGAGGTTGTGCAGAAATGAGAAAGGAGTGAGAGTTGTGCAAGAGCTCGTCTTGCAAGGCAGCTGAGGGCAACACAACACAGTGCTTCTGAAAAGCAGAAGTATCATGTAGTTTTGACATTCTAATATATTTTCATATCTAAGCAATCAGAAATAGAGGCTGCTCTGTACATGGCTTGCCAGAGGAGCTTTGTGGTGCTTTACCGCACCTGGAGGTAGAAGCAGCAGAAATGTAGTCAGGTCAGTCCAAGGCAGCCACCACACAGAACGAAGCCGTACACTGTGCACTGTTGATGAGGTACACACTTGGCTGGCTTTTCTGTGCCTTCACCTGCATTGCTTATAACTTACTGCAGCGTACTGTTCATACCAAATGGCAGAGTATTAACTATAATAACAAGCCCATACAGGCCAGATCCAGGAGGGCCCTGCAGAGAAGGTGCTGGAGCTCGTGCTGCTCCTGAGGTTCTGACTTTACCCCACAGGCCTCAGCTGGTTGAGGGCATCTTGAAAAATCTGGTTCCCTCCCTTCCAAACCTGTATTTCACCTCACTGATGCCTCTGCAGTACCACAGGACCAGGTCAAGAATTATGGGGTTCCTGTGGCCTAGCTGGCTTATCTTGGCTGGGCCAACCACTTGCCCGTGGAACACAGCACATGGGCAGATTCCCAAGAATTGCCTGCAGCCCTATGAAAACAAGGAGATGGGGAAAATTTAAGAAGTTGCAGTTCTTGCCACAAGCTAGAGATAAACATTTCCTTCTCTGGTGAGTGCAGAAGAAAGCAGCCACCTGATGCAGCTCTGCAGAAAAATATTGCGTAGTCATATTGCTTACCAAAAGGAAAACTGAATATAGCCTGCAATTGAGGTTACCGAATACACTTACAAATGATCGGAAAGCTTCTCAGGGCAGCGCACATCAGCTGGTGAGGCTGCTACTAGAAACTAAGGTTTCTTTGTTTCTTAGCAGCTGATGATTTCCTCTCCTCAGGCAATTAGGCAGCCTAATTGCCTGTAATAATCAGCCCTGTTAAAAATGTGTTGTAGGTAGCCTTCTTTGTTTCTGAAGTGTCTCCCTACCAACTACTTCCTTCCAGAGATGGGCTCCATGAGTTTGGAAAACACAGGTAACACTGGGGAATCCAGCATTTGATTATTTGAATCCCTTTGTTGCTGTTCTTGGTGCATAAGCTCGTATTTAAAAAAATATATACTAAAACAAAGATAATGTTATTTTTGAAGTGTGACCTGTCCTTAAAAGACTCATTTCTCTCTTACTATTCAGAGTTGGATTTGGTGCATTTTAGTTTTTTAACAATCTTTTATGTTTATTCTTTCTCTAAGATATCAATTAGATATACTTACACTAGACCATGCTGTGCTGCACTACAACAATATTGAAAAGTAAGCTGGAAAAGTAAAAAAAATAAATCATTGAGTATATTGTACATTGGCAGGATGAATTAGATAATGTTACACAACTTCACCATTAATTACTTTTGTGATTTCATTTAGGCATTATCTGTATTTTCATTCTAGTCCATTGTTGTAGAAATTCATAATCATTCAATAATATGTTTTGTAGCATTTGCGTATGAAAACAGTAGGGAACATCCCTTGACTTTTTGATTAAGTTCAGCAAAATATATGCAAGTGATACAAGACCAGAACAAAGGTCCATTAAGCCTAATATCCTGATTTTCTCAGTAACCATGTGGAGGTGCATAGAGAATTGTGTCACTATTCCTAGGCACCTAGGGATTCTTCCTGTAGGTGACAATCTGAAGAAACTTGCAGCCCTGGGACTTCATGTCCTAGCACTCTCTCACTAATACGTATTTTCAAGGCAAGGTGCAGTGCTTAGAGGCCAAATGCTTAAAATTCAGGTGTAATCAGTTGCTACGCTGCAACGCATAGGCAGGTCAAAAGCATGTGAAGGTCACTGAAGAAAAAGTGGACCCCCAGAATTTTAGAGAAAGAGAATTTGCAATAGCTTATTTGTAAAGTGTATACAAATATCAGAGAAGGACATTATTCAGCTTTTCACAGACGATGGAAGTAGTTTTCAACATGCAGGTCAGGAAGAGATAATTTATGGTGTAACGGAACAGGATGAGCTCTTTGTGAGCAGCTGTATGCTGTCACCAGGTTGTCACTGTGGTCAAAGAAGAGGTCTAAATTCCTCACAGTCTGGAAATTCAAACAAAAAATAAGAGATGCTGCATTTTGAGTGCTCAACATTTCTTTCTGTTCCTGGGAAAAGGCTTCCCTGTGCTGCCCCTTTTTGTCTAACATGATGACATGCCAATCCAGACACCTTCCAGGTAATCTCATCAGCTAGAGGCTTGTACTAATTTACAGTATCTCAGTGATGCAAGCTTTACACTGCCTAAAAGTCACACTGACATAGTGGGAACTAGGCTGGCCCTCAGTCTGCTTTGCTCAGTGTCAATGGTTTATGGGCTGGTTCGGCCTGATTCCGTGACTAGCAGGGTGGAGGGATTTCGCAAATCCGCACCTCCGGAAAAGGGAAACAGGAGACCCCAAAATAATTAAAAACAGCAGCAATTATATGAGGAGAATCAAACTAATTTACTAAATATGGTATTGAAATGCAAAATAACACACTATGATACAATATAATTAGAATTGAAGCTAATAAATCAAATATAATGAGAGAGAGTGTCCGAAAGGTGGATAGCCCTCACCATAAAGCTGAGGTGAGATGCACAGTCTGGTTGAGCAGCAGGGAGGAGAGCTGACGATCGAAATGAAGAGAAAGGTCAGATGACCTACCAAGGCCATCTGTTCCCCCTGAGCAGAAATGATAACAGCACAGCAAACAGTCTTCTGGGGAAAGTAGTTCTTCTTCTCTTCAGGGATAGGTACCCAGAACTGGAGCATTAACACTTTAACTCCCAGTGCACTACATGATGTTATGATGTGGAATACCGATAACCATGACACCATGACACCCAGTGAGCTATCATCTTGACATGGATGTATCCAGACAAGGACCTGGACTTCCAACAGTGACAGGACAGAGGTCAGGAAAGGCCTTAAAGGCAGTGACTGTGACTTGTTTCCTGAATTTTGGATTGAATCCATGTAGCTGAGGAAATATGCAGGAAGGCAGGCATTTCTCTGTGCCTGAAGCCAAAACTCAGTTACCTACCGCAGAGTGCCATCTCCGTTCGCTCCCAGGAGTTGCTGCTGTCTGCACATATTTGGCTAAGACAGTTCTGTTTTATACAAGTGACATGCTGGCAAGGAAGAGGGGAGACCTGTGTATTCAAGAGTCCTGCACTGAGGGCCAAACAGCCAGTGGAGTCATGCCACATAAAGCTGGCTGAACCTGAAGGGTTTTTCCTCTCATGCAAATCATGCAAGAGAAGCAAGGTTATTTTGGGCCCTATCACTTTACACTTATGTGAACACTAGCTATATTAGTCATCTCTATGATCCTTAAAGAGAGATTTGCATGAAACTGCACAAGAGGTAACACTAAAGAGGTTCTTTTTATGAAGAATTTAAGTCTTTTGCAGTCACACATTCTCCCAAAAAGGAACAGTCTTGCACTTTCTGCAGAGGAATTTAATTGCTTGACCATTGATTTTCAACAGAGCAAATTTGGCTTTTGAAACCATTGACTTCTACAGTCCCTAGGAAGATCAGAAACTAAACCCTGGTTAACAGAACCTTCTTTCTGCAGGTGGTACTGTTAATTATAAGGAATGTGCAATGACACTGGAGAAATACTGAACTTTGCAGAGGCTGAAGAAGATTTAAGGTCTCTGTTTACGGATATGTTTACATAGCAGGGTATAGTTACATAGAAAAACATGAAGGAAAAGCAGACATTGAAAGCAGATTTACAAACTCCTTCCTTTACGTAATTTGCAGAGAGAGTGCGTTTCTGCTGTTAAAGGATTGATGCTGTGCTGAGCTTCAGTAGGAAACTGTAAACACTGGCCTACTACAACACTATCTTGGTTGTAGCTCCTCCCATTTCAATAGAATTAGATGAGAGCTAAATTTGGCATCTTGCGACTGCATCTCATGGCACAGATGCCGAGGAGTCCTGTGGGATTTATCCCACCCCCAACTTTCCCTGCTGTTTGAGGGATAATGAGAATGGTGACCTCCAGACTGCTTTATAGACATCATACCCGTGCAGCCTGTGCCACCGAGGGGCTCAAAACAATCAGTACCTACCCTGCACTGAACACCTTTTTGCAGGTTGTGCACATAGTGTAGCCAAGACACATCACTGTTTGATGAGTAGGAGCAGAATAAAGTGCACAGGATGCTACTTTATGGTTTAGCTGTCTTCATTTCTGCCTACCTGCTTCTCCTCCTAGAAGCTGCCTCTGTGTTTACCTTTGCTGTGTATTTTTAGAGACAACACCTTGCTCTTAATGTTGAAATATTAGACTCCTCTATGGAAACACTGCACTCAGCTCACTTAAAAAAAACAAAACAAAAAACAAAACAAAAAACAAAACAACACCAAAGCAACAAAACAAACAAACAAAACAAAACCCCTTCTTAGCACTCACAGATTTTCCTATGCAACAGAAAATAGGGAAGCGAGCTTCCAGTACTGCAACACAAACCTCTTTGCAGGCAGATGGATGCTGCTGTGCCACCTTGTCTGACTGCCTTATCTACCTGAATAATGAAAGCACTGTCTGCCCTTATAGGTTTTTGAGCTTGCATGGGGTGCCGAAACATTGCATGGCACTAGTGCTGGGCACTGCATTCCTGCACAGTTGCCTCAGCCATTTCCTCTCTTTCTCCTCTGATAGGATGATTAGCCAACAAGTGCATCTATCCTGTAAGCACGTGATTGTCACTCCAGCTATTCACACTTACCCACAAAAGGAGTCAAACAGGCTAGAACAGACAAAGGCATTTTTTGCTGTGGCAGTAATGCAGCCAAAATGAAAAAAGAGTGAAGAGAGATAAAACTGAATCTTAGCTGTTGCGCATGCAATTGCAATTCACAATTTTTTTTGAAGAGTTTGCAAGTTTTTTAATTGATGTGGCCCCTGCAAGATTCCCTACTACTGAAACAATCATTGAGTTTGGGAAGTTACAGGGGAATTGCTTTCTTTTTACAAGAGGGAAGTCAAGGCAGATTTTTTGTGGAAATTTCTTTTGATAGCTGTCAGCTCAGCAAAGATTTTTTTCAGTTCTTTATCATTCGTCTCTTATTAGACACACTCCTTGTGTCATTTTCTTAGTTGTTCTTGTCTTGCAGTCATGCCAGGTCCTTCACTCCTTGAAGATCTGCACACTGCACATAGGTTGCTTAGACAAAGTTGGTCACTTTGACATTGGTCCATGTATTTGTATAGATAGAATGCCTTACAACGCACATGTATTCCTCTAAGTTTTGTGTTCTAAGGCCCTGGTTGGACTTGTTTCATCTTTTCACATTTGGACAAATGCTCTTTTTAGGTTACATGTTCACCTATGTTGAACTTTCAGGGAGAGCGGTAGCTTGAGAAATCCTGCAAAGCTAGATTCGCATGCAAAGCTGGGGAAAAAAAGCATTTTTGGACTTCTTAGAGTTATTCACCAGCAAAATTTGTCTCTACTCTGAAGCTGACCCTTGTGAAGCAGGGAGGCCTTGGTTTCAGATATCTGCTGGCCTCCCTGGAAACCTTTGCCAAGTGACCAGCTTTCCAACATAGCTTCTCTGGATTCTCCAGAGCAGGAAATTGAGGATTTTTCCTAGCTGGGATGCTTCTGTTTGCCAACACGATAGCAACAGAATGTAGAAGCAGTGAGCAGGGCAGGCACCCACCTGCCTGGCTCCTTGGACAGCCCTGAGGCTAGTGAGGGGCTTATCTCTGCTGAGGGAAACCTGGAGATTAGGAAACAGTGAGTGACTTCCACCTTATGTACTGAATGACTGCGCATTGTATCCTTCCTGGGCATCTGTTGCTGGTAGTTATTCTGAGAAAGGGAAGCAGGCTGTACTATGAGGTATGAAGGATAGCCATAATTATTCCCATGTGCATAGTCCCAGTGCCATTCTCATTCCTATGTACAACAACTGATCTGGGCACTTAGTGAAGGGAAATGTCTGCAGAAATGCTGAGTGTAGGTTTTTTAATCTTCTTCAGTGAAGAAGATTGTTCAGATATCTCCCAAAAGCCCAAATAAGGAGAATTGCAGTTCAGTTTTTTTCTCATATCTGTGTTTCAGGGTAAGATGAATCTTGGCATCGTGCTCAGTAATAAGTAATTAGAGTGACATAATTAAACAAATAGTTGCATTGAGGTTGTATGGAGAAAGACGTCCATCCTACCAATGATAGATAACTACAAATACTATGTGAACATGATGGCTCTATGTGTATGTGGCTCTTTGGGCACTGGATCTTCTGTGGGCATTCAGGACCAAATATAGATTTCTGACAGTATGACTGAGAACATCAGACTCCCAAGTATTCCTTTTTTATCTTTCCAAGCAATGGTGTACAATCGTGGAAAAGATGGAAAATGATGGAAAAGATGTCAAATGTAGTAATGTTATGCTCCACGTGCAAAGGGCATGGAAGCAACTGATTAGCACAGCAGAAATAAACTTTGCCTGTGCTTTTTCCCTTTGCAAAACAGTTTCTCTTTAGAAAAATGTACAGGAATACCACAGTGCATTCAAAGATTAACTCTCCAATTTCAGGCTGTCTTCTACTGTAACACAAATTAGATGTGGAGCTGATTCCCAAAGGCAGAGACAAAAGTATTAACTTCTGCAGAAGAGGCACACTGTCAAATAGGTGCCCTCAGATTTAATCAGTACTGACAAAATCAATTTAGGACCAATAACAGCACAGTTATGATTGGATGACAGTGAGTTCAGGTTGGTTCAGATGATGGATGGCACAAAGACTGCCATCTCTCTTGTTGCTTTGGCACTTCTCACTTTTAGTTGCAGATGTTTCTGGTGCAGACCTGACCTGCATGTCTTTTTCATCCCAAGCTCTGGATTCTCAGGATAAAAGCAGCTTGAGGGATGACAAGGTCAGCATGCAGAGTGTGTCTGCCAACGTGAGCTGCTTGGCTGTGAGGTGACTCTCCTCTGTGTGGGTCTCTTTTACTTTTCTCTTAAAAATGGGGCAAGCTGGAAGAGTTAACACAGTTGATTATTATTATTTGTCCCTCACACAGAATTTGGCCCTTGTTTAATTTACCAGCTATATACAGAGGAATTGTTTACACATACAGAAAAAGGACTTTGTTCTCCAAAGGTTTTACAGGGCCTGGAAAGGGGGCAACATCTTGGCAAGACTTAGTTAAATGTAGATAGTTTTAATTACAACACTGTGTTTTCCTAAGAATATTTCTGTGTATTTTTCCTATGAAAGACTGAATATAGTGTGTTTCTCTAGTGCCTTGGAAGAGAACTGTAGTGAGTGGCACTTGTACCTGGCTTGCCCAAATAGAATGGATGCTTCAAGAGCATCTGCATGCAGGTTTGGATTTCTGAGCACTCCCAATGGATTTCAGGGTCACTGCAAACTTTTCTTTAGAAATGAAGTTTTGTAGGCCAGAAACACTGGCCATAATCTCCTAAGCTGAAGCCAAAGTCAAGGAGACTTTTTTTGCAAAACTTGTTGCTTAGTGGTTGCTGCTTGCAGGTCAAGGTCTGGAGCTCACAGTACTTTTTTGTCTCAGGGTTTGAAACCTTGCATCAGCTAAACCGGAGACAGGATTGCAGAGCAAAAGTGTGCTTGCAGAGCTTGATACACTTCAGTAGCCGTACTCTGTGAAAGCAGGGAATCAAATTAAGACTTTTACCTTAAAGAAGAGAGTGGTGAGTTTGCAGATATTTTAAGGATAGGACTTGTATTGTCAGAGCGGTTTTTTTAAGGGTTCACATCACATTAGAGAGAGAACCAAATTTAGTTCCAAAACACTCATCTCTAACATTGCAGCCCTGTAGTATCTACAGTATTTCTTAAATATTTCACAGGACAAATAAATTGAAATCATGAGGGAACATCTAAAGAGAAGAAAATTGCTAACAAATGAGAGACTATAAAACTAACTGTGCAGCACTAGAGGAAATCAGCCAACAAAAAACACTTCTGCTCTTGCGATGCCTCAAAGGGAAGATGGGTAGTGAACAATGACTTTGTGTTTCTAAAAGGAGAAATTCCTAAGGAAGATTTTCAGTATCTAAATGGGAGCTACAGAAAAGAAGAGAACAGACTCTTTAGCAGGGTCTGTCGCAATAGAACAGGGGGAAATGGCTTCAAGATCAGGGAGGGTAGATTTAGATTAGATATGAGGAAATAATCTTTTACAGTGAGGGTGGTGAGGCATTGGAACAGGTTACTCAGTGTTGTGGTTGATGAACTGTGGTTAGTGAATTTCAAGGCTCGACTGGATAAGGCTCTGGGCAACCTGATCTAGCTGTGGATGTCCCTGTTCATTGCCGGGGAGTTGGACTAGATGGCCCTCAGAGGTCCCTTCAACTCAAAGGTTTCTATGATTCTATGGTTCTATGGATCATCTGTCTGTTAGAGACAGTGAGATTTAGCATCAGGTATTCGACATTTCTGTATTACCCATAACAAAAACGTATTTGGAAGAAACACATTCCATTATTTCCATGAGGGCAAGAGAAGACCAGTAATAAGGACCTACTGACATCAGAAAGCTAAATCTACATACAGGATGACCTGTTTCACAGATGTAGTATTTGTCTAGCAACTATTTTTCCAAGGTTACCTGGAAAATATTTTTCAGGAACAGGAACATAAGGAGGCCCAAAATTTCCAGCTCTTCTCTTATATATAGATGAATGTGCTTCAGTATCAGATGTTTAATGTGATAACAGTCTGTTTCCACTGCAAAGCTTTTGCTTTGCTTGTTGTTAAGTACTTTTGCAGTCCAACAAAAACTGTATCGTGGCTCAAGCACTATGTTGTTTCTACCTATGTGTTAGTTGCAGTCTAAATGTAAGGCTAGAAGGCCAATAAATAGGCAAGACTTACCCAGTTAAGGAAGACAGTTCATCTTCCAGTCATCTCCTTACCATCTAACAAGATGATTTTTTAACCTTATGGAATGTTACAAAATCTTTCTCCAGAGACATGTAAAGCAGGCTGGACCAGGTTCTGAGCAAGCTGTGAATGTCCCTGTGCATTGCAGGGGAGTTGAACTAGATGACCTTTAAGGGTCCCTTCCAACTCTAAGGATTCTATGAGTCTATGATTTTAATTCTGTGTGTAGTGAAAATCTTCAGAGAATATGAATTCAATTTTTAAAATTAAAAACAAATATTTTCTAAGAATTGTTTACTAGTAAAAATTGTATTAATCATAAAACCACTAACAGTGAAAGCTGAAAACTCTGTGAACATGCCAGATTTGTATCAAAAAATATTCACTTGGAAAAAAATCACCAACACACGTCTAGGAAAATTCTGTAAGAAGTATTTATTGTAAGTGAGGAAAGTAACTCTATTATGTGAAAAATTCTCTATCCTTTGCCTTCAAACACTGTGGGGCAGGTCCATTGTTCCTACACATTGTAGGGATGTATGAAGCCAATGGAAGAAGTGCAGCTGGTCTGATGTGCACTGGCCAAGGGTCTGGATTTCTCCCAGCCCTGGTTGCTGGATGCTGGGGTGGGGGCACTCATGGAGCCTAAGGAGTGGCTTTCACCCAGGAGCGTAGCAATGCCACTCAGGACCAGCCAGCAAATACCCCAGCAAAAATCAATGTAAAATCTCCCATTTTGGTGAAATAGCTCTGTGCAACAGCAAGAGCTGGGACTGCCCAGCTGAAGCAGCAGCTCTGCAGGAAAGGTGGCAAGGATCCTCGTGGCCAGCAGGCAAATTGTGCCTGGGTCTGTGAAGTCAAGAGGGCAGCCAGCATCTCTGGGGTGGGAGTTTCCTCCCTCTGAGCACTGCAGGGGCTGCACCTGGAGCCCTGTGGCCCACACATAGGAGACACTCACCTACTAGAGTAAAGCCAGGCAGTGCAGGCCAGACAACTTCATTTGCTGCTGTTGTTGTCAGCTCCCTCCCTAATGGCAGCTGGGGGGATGGAGCCAAACACTGCTGGGCCTTGCTCAGTGAGAGGGTGAGGGGCAAGCCACCACAAACTGCAGCATGGAAGTTTGTAGAGAGATTGAAAGAAAAAAATTTTCCTGGAGAGTGGTCAAACCCTGGAGTTGGGTGGGTGACGCCATCCTAGGAGGAACTCATCTGTTGAAAGGACACAGGTCTGGTGTAAGGTGCATGTTAGCGAGCCCTGTTTTAGCAGCAGGGAGGGCTGGATGGCCTTTAGCCACCTTTGCCAGCTTAAATGATTCTATTATTGTTTAGGCTGGATATCAGGAAAAACTTCTTTTCAGGAAGGGTTGTTAAGCACTAGAATAGGCTCGCCAGGGAGGTGGTTGAGTCACCATCATTGTATGTGTTTAAAAACCACCTAGATGTGGTTCTCAGGGACATGATTTAGCAGAAGGCTGTTAGAGTTGCCCATAGAATTGCTCAGATTGGAAAAGACCTTAAAGATCAAGTCCAACCGCAACCTAACAATACTACCCTATGATTCTACGATTCTATGGTTATTCTTTATCGTCCTACAGGTGCTGTCAGGCTGTGCTTATCCCTAGGCCTTGGTCTTCGTAGGAGGCTAAGCTGTCTGTTTGCCACTTACAAAGGACAGAGGAAAGAAACTTCCTTATGTCTCTTCCTTCCATCCCTGTCTCCTGGGGCTGCCACAAGTTAATCACCCGTTCAAGTCTGGGTTCTCAGCTGGCTTGTAAAGACTGATGTAAGGCCAGAGACGCACAGACCCATAACCAGTGCAATAATTATGTTAGGTTGAGCCTAGTGCTAGAAGTAGCTGGCCAAGTATTTGAAAAATTCTGTCAAACAGACATAAGGATGCACTTCTGTCCATCATACAGCACATGCTGCTCTCATCCATTCACAAACAAGAGGGTGCATTTCACGAGGGCTCTGCAGGGCCTCCTCTGCAGAGAGCCCTCATACCTCTGGTACTGTGTACCTGCTGAGAGTGGGGGTGAGCATGCTAAAAGCAACCAGAATGTTAAAGCCATTTGTGCCCCAATTAAAAACATCTTGGCCTCATAGGAAATACATATTCATTTGAAATGGATTGTTCATGTCTTTTTCCATGGTGGTCTCTTGTGGTCATCTTCCCCTGTTTGATGATAAATCTAAGACTAAGTGTACTGATGTACATTTATCTCTAGGACATTGGTGATAAATGAGCTATTTACTTTTTTTCAGGAGCAAGATACACCCAGCTGTGACAGAACTTGTTAAAAAAGAAAAAGAGGTCTGTGTGAATCAAGTCGCAGGCATGAAATTTGTCTGTAAGAATTCTGATACAGATTATCAAAATATCTGCAGTTCTCAAATGTTAGTCTGACTGACAGAAGTCTTGCAGTACCTATCCTCAACTGGTGATTCCTGTGCTGTTCTTTGTAGCTGTGTTTTTCTTCTTTAAAAATTAGTGATCATGCAGCTTCATAATAAAAAAAAAAAAAAAAAAAAAAAAAAAGCCATCCATTCAAGGCAACTATTTTCTATAATAGATAGTCTATGTAAACAATCGATTGAACCAATGAAAGGCTGAAACTTGGTCACACAAACACTTTAGCAATTGCTTCTGAATTACTAAGATGTTGCAAAGAGGTGAGCTGAATTCATGAACTGGGTAAACTGCTGAACTCTCAACACACATTACTGTGAGTAAGATGCAATCTTCCCAGCTCTGTGAAGAACAGAGCAGAACAAAGCAGCAAAACCATTGATTCTGTGCTTTTCTTCTGTGACAGGTTCTTACTGTAAAAATACTTCTGCATGTCTATGGATTTGTCAGCTGTTTGGTTTTCAGTACACTATAGGAATTTAAGCTGTTTTCTCTTATGAACCCTCACTTCCTTATTTCCAAACTTACTCCCATTCCTTATTATCAAAAATTCTTCCAGGTTTCTAGGACAGTATGTCATGCTCTGTAATTTGGATTTCCATTCCTCCAGCACTACTGAGCATCATTTCTCTCTCTTGCTGCTCATAAGCCTAGGAAAGAGAATGACATATGCAGAAGTACAAGAGCACAGCACTTATGTGCTGGCAGGGAAATGAGAAAATCTGTGCTGGCTGGGATGTCAGAAAAGAGATCTGTGTGCACCTCTGCTCCTCATACACCTCAAGCCTGTGAAGCAGCATTTGTGGTTTTGTGATGCTGAGGCTGTGAGGCTTGCCAGAAAGGAAAGAAGTGAGATCTACCATTTTCAGATGGCCAGCTAAAGCCTACTCGCCATTTGCATTCTGTTGAAGTTTTCTAAAGAAAAAAATGTTTGGTGGTTGTTGCAGCGGTTGCATGGACAAAACTCTGATCACCTGTGAGGAGGCAGAGGCAAGACCAAGGACATTTCTGGTTTGACTCTGGATCAGCTATTCTACACCAGGTGAGTGGGGATCTGTTCTTGGGCCAGAGGTGAAGAACTGCGGTATGTGGAAAGCAGTGTGGGGAGGAGGATTCCCCTGCTTCCTGCTTCCTGCTGGCACTGCCTGTGAAACAAGAAGGTGCACATTTACAAAGGGAGCATAGAGCTGCTCCAGCAGCCCTGGTTGCCCATCACAGAGTTAGGAGTAAAAGAGCTGGATATGGGTGGTGACATGTACAGCACACTGCACAAACGGAGCCTGCAATTACTTAGCTGACACCCACCCCCAGAGCAGGACATAAACATGCATCAGAGCAAATGGGGTCAGTGTCTCAGTTACTTTTCCCATCCCTCAGCCAGGGATCTGGTGGCAGCTCCACTTGCAGCATGCATCTCTAGTGCTCATGAAGCCAGTCATCAGGCTGGCTGCTGGGAACGAGTGGCAAGTTGCAGCAAGCCTTGTAGAGTACAGCCAGCTTTTCCTTTCAGTGTTGTTATTTTAGCCCCGGCTGCATGTACTCAGGAAATTTCCCTTTATACATATGCCTGAGATGTGATGAGCGAATGTTTCAGCAGCAAAGCACATACATGGGCTTACACTGATCAGAAGATGTCTGAGTCAGAGTTACGTAGTAAATATTTTCCAGCCATTTTCTGCTTAAATTAGAAGTGTCAGGGTGCAGACTTCCCTCTTCTCCTTATCAAATCTTCTTTTCCGAAAGTAGCTATAGCTTCTGTCAGACTGTTTCATCTCCCTCTGTGGCTTCCTTGGCCTTGGTTGTAAACAGTGTCTCCCAGAGCTTGTATTTCGAGAACTTATGTTACAAAAGCATTCAACAGAGCCAAGAGTGTAACCTCATATTTCCAGGGGTGCCTAGGCTTCAGGGAGGCCACTTTACTTTGCAGACAGAAAGCGACAGTTTAAAAACAAACAAACAAACAAGGACAAAACAAAACAAAAACCAACACATACACAAAAACAAGTCCAAAATTAAAAAAAACCCTTCCTTTGAAGTCCATTTGGTGAGATGGGTGACTGTGTGTGGGCTGCAGCCAGACTTGTGGCTGTGGAATGTTGCTCCACACAGCAGCAATGCAAGCAGTTTCTGTGCATAGCCTGCAGCTGTCCTGGAAACTGCACCTGCACAGAGCCAGTGCAGCCCCACTGGGAGAGCCGGATGCCTCATACCACCACATCTCACACCAGAACCCATGGGCCAGAAAGCTTGCTTGGGCCAGCCCTATAAGCTCCTAGGCTACTTGTTTCTAGTAATAGTCCTACATCAGGTTTTGGAATGTATCTGCAGAGGTTTTATGTCAAGTGAGATGTGAACTAGGACAAAAAAACAGGAATAGAGCCCTGTGTGCAGAAGGCCTCAGTGCCCTGTGTAGCTAGGCTGAAGCAGTCTCAGCAGGTCTCTTCCTGTGCCCCTACCCCTTGCCCATGCCAGTCAGGACATCCCAGTTGCCCACACATGAGCACTGAGCAAGCACTGGGGCTTGGCTTTAGAGCAATGCCTTGCTTTCTCCAACCCTGCTTTCCTAGCACAAGTAAAGGTAGGTTTTCAGCTTTCAGTGAAAGAGATCAAATGTTACTACTGAAGTAGCTTGGGGATGAGCACAACCATACACTGATCGATACCCTATTTCCTTTCTTTAGAGTCTATTTGCACTGTGAGTAGCTCTATTAATTTAAGTGAGCTCTCATTCGCATTCTTATTTAAGGACATAAAACTATTAAAAAGGGGGAACAAAGATGGTGAAGGATCTGGAAGGCAAGATGAGTGAGGAGCAGGTGAGATCCCCAGGTTTGTTCAGCCCAGAGCAGAGGAGCTGAGGTGAGGCCTCATGACAGCCGACAGCTCCTTACAGGCAGCGGAGGGGCAGCACTGAACTCTACAGAACCTGAGTGAATGTTTTGCAACTGTGTCAGGGGAGGGCCAGGGGGGTGTTAGAGTTCTTCACCAGAGGGTGGTGGGCATGGAACAGGCCCCCAGGGCAGAGGGCTTAGCCCTGGTCATTGACTGAAACTTGCCCACCAGATGAGGTTGAAGCCTGCACACAGTCCTGTCTTGTGGTATTTTACTGAGGATTTATCATCCAGCTTGGAAATGTGTCCAATGACATCACAGTCACCTCCTCTTCCAGACACGTGCCTAGGATGCGCAAGTGAGGAATATTGCCCTGTCCCAAGCCTGCCAAAGGGAATATAGACCAGAGTCTTCAAGATCTATTTCAGTGGCATATGAAGACACTGGGACAGGACCCTGGCCTACCACCAGTTAGGAATGGGTCATTTGCTCAGGTTACGTCTCCTGCATTTTGCCTATAGCTGTAGCAAGGAGTGGAGGAGACTCCAGCAATGTGCCCATCAGTACCTACACTGGGACCTATGGTTGGACTCTTTGCAAAAGGTCAGGTGGGCTCAGAGGTGATCTTTTAAAGTCAGGTTTAGATAAAAGCGAAGATAAAGAATGGTGGGAACTTGGGATAAGAAGAACTGGATTTTATTTTCATGAGCACAAGTAAGTGGGATGTTTCATAAGTCAGTATGGTACGTACATTACTGCTCAGCATTTTGCTTTGCAGATGCTTGACTGTTCACTCCCTAGATTTGAGACTTTGTGCCTGTTGGAAAAGCGAGCATCTCAACTCTGCATATCAAATAGAAATATATACATAAAATGAATCACATACTTCAACTCAACAACATGACAGTTCAGTAAATACTCAGCAAGATTTCTTAAAGCAGTTATTTGTGATGCTTGTTTCTGCCTATTGGAGACCAACAGTTTTCTAGAAAGAAGATGCACCTGGACATCTGATTTTTTTATTTCACCACCAATCTGCCATAGAAATACGGGACTAACCTAAAGTGAAATGACTTTAATGATTCCAGCAGAAAAGACGTGGGTCAAGAGAAAAAAAAAATTCTGATCCTGTACAAATCTATCATGGCTGGCTGGGGAATTTCTAATGAGAGCACATAAATAGAAATCAGGCATCATTCACAAAAGCAGCACGGGCTGGCAGCTCCAGTGTCCCCAGTGAATACTCTTCTCAGTATATTATGATGTGTGGTCTTCAGGAAGCTTGTCCCAATTTCTCCTGCATACAATTCTTACAGCCACGTTCTGTTTTCTGCACAAAACCTTATTTACTAAGGTACACAGTGTTTCAGAATCGCAACACAGTACTGGTTACAAATCAACAATCTCCCTGCATAATGGGTATTTTTGGTTAATCGTTTGATCCAGTGATTATTAGAAGTATTTAGAAAGATACTGCATTGAAAGATTGACATTATTGTAATAAATTGCTGGCAGAAAATGCAGATCAACAGATCAGTCTAGACACTGAGGAAAGTGTTGAGTGAAGACTGACTGAAAGTTTTATTAAATGAGCTCAATCAGTACAGCACACTGTCCATCAGCAACTACATGCAGTGCACCTACAGAGCACCCAGGCTGGTCTGCAGCAGAAGTGCATTTTCTTCTAGGCTTTGCTGCCTGTTCAGCTCTGGCAGTATGACGAACATCACTGGCTTCACTGTGTTCTCACGCACAGAGAAGTATTTGCAGGATTAGAACTTTAAACCTCAGTCTCAATACAACACATGCCTACATCCAGTAGACTCACAAACCCCAGTGACTCCTGTTGCTCCATTAGTAAGAGAAACTAAATGTGTGTGTACTTGTCTGTAAAGTATCTGTAAGGCCTTGTTTTATAACTACTTGAAGTGAGGGATGTGTCCTACACTATACTTCATAAAAAGAAGCATTTATAGTGCTGGACTGTTTTTCAGAGTACAAAGCAGTGTATTCTGGTTTCGACTGGGATAATATTACTATTGCTTTATATCATGAGAGCTGGCATAATATACATAGGATGCTCTGAAAGTAATGCCTCCTATTTATTCCCATTAAAGCAGCTACAAAGATCATGAAAACATCATTTGATAGACAAATTCTCACCTACAAAACAAGATTTTTCGACATAGTCACCACTATGCATTTTCACCAGTGATGAATAAGAGCTTGTTGCATGTTGTGCTTGTTATTGTGTAGCTATATCAAAAGCTTGTCCTTCATGTTGCTGTCACCACTGCTGAACACCACCACCACCTCAGTGTGCTCACATCCGCTGTTTGGGCTCTATAAGTATTCAGAAAATATTGATGAATGTCATTAGGAGCTTTTTTTTACACATGAACTGTGTAACAGTGACACACCTTTGTATGCACTTCCATGGCAAATCCATTTTGTCAGACTGCCCCTGTGCTGCCATCTGTCACATGGCAACAAAATGTAACAGAATATTGGTGAGAAGGTTTCACCTCTACTGCCATACCACCTCTGACATTATGGGTCAACAGAATACAGTAGGAGGCATTACTTTCAGAGCAGCCCTTGTTTTCCTCTGTACATAGCTATATTTTAAAATTCTGAATGCAGATTTAGCTAATATACTCCTTAAATGACTTAAGCTCACTGGTTCTACAAATGCCCGTTCCAGGTGAGCCGCCCACTCAGGTGGCTCCATGAGGTGAGATGACAGAGGCAGGTGAAGTATTCCCATGCTTGCATGAGTGGTGTGGATCCCACTGGGAGCCATTCCCTGGCCTCTGCCACAAGCTGGTATGCCAGCTTCCCTTTTATGATATCAACATCTCAGTTCAGGTTTT
The DNA here is from genome assembly GCA_016647715.1 of Pavo muticus. Taxonomy (NCBI): domain Eukaryota; kingdom Metazoa; phylum Chordata; class Aves; order Galliformes; family Phasianidae; genus Pavo; species Pavo muticus. The sequence goes on along the minus strand of JACDJE010000587.1, from coordinate 52,564 downwards.
CTGGTCTCTGAGGTGCCATAAGTGGTGGGTCATGGAGTGCTTTCCATGCTGGCTTTCCTGCAAAGTCAGTTTTTTGCCAACAAATTTTTCATGGTGATTAAATCTGAGATGCTAACAGTACAGAGCCCACCCCACTTGATAAAGCTTACTTTTATACAAAGGGATTTCCTCAGATCTCTTTCAATGAGAAGGAAACCCAAGTATGTGGAGCTAGCTCTCTGCTATCTGTTCACATATGTGGGACAACTTAAATATAGCCTGGCAGTAGCTGTAATTTTGTTCTGTAGTCACCATGAAGCCTGAAATGAAGAGGCTTCAGCCTGTAGTGTTTGCAGCCATTCAGACCAGGTAAATTTATTAGCTTTGTTTCTCTTTTTTTCTTCTTGACACTATGCTACCTGTTGTTTTCGTGATTTTATATTCTGGAGTGGAGAGAAATACAAGCTAATCAGTGCCAGATGACAAATAAACTTGCTCAACTGTGGGGAAAAAAAAGCTGCTCTGAGTTCTAAAAAAAGTATCTTTCCAATTTTTCTATTGTATTATCTAGTTTCACCTGAGATTCATAGCATCAATGATTAAAAAAAATGCATGGGGAGCTGTGAGATGGAAAATGCGTGCTGTGTGAATCAGGTCACAGGCCTGTTATGGAGCCTGGTAAGTGAAGTAATCTACTAGCAGCTGATGCTCTTCAGGTAGAAAGCTGCCCACGGTGAGAAACTGCCCCTGTCCCGCATCCCAGTATCAGGCTTACATGGCTTAGCAATACAATCCTATCATCCATTCATGAGTGCTGCAGCTACATGGGGAGGTACATTAGCAAACTGCTCTGCAGGGTGTGGGACCAAGGCTGCTTTTTCCATCATGTAACCATTCCTGTCATCTCCACAGCTATTACCTGACTCTGAAGGCAGCAGAGCATTTGTTATGCGTACAGCTTGTCCTTTGATAAGTCTGGTAAAGAACAATGTGCCCACTTTTGCTAGCAGGATTTTTCTCTTGAGGCATTTCTTACTGTTGCTGAGGAACAGACCATTGTTGTAACTTGCATTTTGTACACGTAAGGAATGTTTTTTCAAGTGACAGAAAAGCAAGCCAGTTCACCTGATCTCTGGGCAAAGGAAGCCTCAATCATGCTCACTTGAAGAGACATAACAACATTTTCCATGTAAATAAGTAAGTACCTTCTTACAGGTCATGAAAATCCTTCTGGTTAGCAAAATTTGGTGGATGACTCTTCCCATCAGCAAAAAAATATTATGGTACTTCTGCTGCCACTGCCTCACTGACTGTCTCACACTGCTGCCATTGCTGTATGCTGGACTTAGCTTGTGGTGGGAAAATCTGGGGCTTGCTGAAAGGTAAGAGTGTCCCTGATGACTAATTTGCTTTGAATGAGACTAAATGGCAGCCTGTGGAGCATGACAATAGAGCACTGGCTTCCAGCTTGCATGGGAACATCACTGTTCCCCCACATCCTTGTGGCTATGGCAAGCCTGGGTACTCTGCTTCGCAGCCACCTAGTAGGGGCTGTCTGCACATGGGAGGGGCACACACCACTCCTTCAGTGCAGGCATGAAGCATGGCCAGCAGGAAAGGGAGAGAGAGCTGTTTTGGGTGGGGGAGGCAGCTGGATGCTAGAGTCACACACACATTAGCAAATACAGGTAGAGGTGCCATAAGCCAAAGATAGAGAAGAAAGAGGAACAGGAAAAGGATTGTTCTGTATTCATTGTATGGCATTATCATCATTCCACATTGGAATGGAGAAGGTGAAAATAACAAGTAAACTACACAATAAAGGGATTCAAAGAGTTTTTTAAACATCAATAGTTATGCTAGTTTACAGTGCAAGCAGCCAGCATAAAAAGCGGATGAGGTTTCAGTGAACAGAGCTAGTCCAAGCAAGATAAGAACAGCACTGACTCAAATGCAGTGACCATGTATATTCACAGGATTATTTCCCGTTGTCACGAGAGTGGAGCTAAGAGCAGCATCAAGACTCCAGCGTGACCCCAGGGGAGAACACTTCCTCCTGTTTCTGCAGCATAAAAATCTTCTCCTTGTCCTCAGATCTCTGTGCATCCAAGGCAGTTGGCTGAGGTGTACTGGGCACAGATGAAATCACACCAAGTTGCCCTTCTTTCCTGCATCCAATGGCCTCATCCAATCTGTGTAGCAGCGTTCACACTTCTCTTTGTCCCTGGGTGCAGGCTGTGAGCCGCAGGCTAGCTGGCCACTCAAGAGCAACTGTGTACAAGTAGAAATGCCCTGACTCAGCACTGACTAGTAATGCTAGTTTCCACTCTCACTTTTATTGACACAGAGAAGAAACAACTTTACAGGGGTTAAGGTTGTTACACTATCTAGGAAATCAGAGCCTGCTCATATCACCTTATAGCTTCCCTTCTATTTGGCCTATACGTCTTTGTTATAGTTTGGAGAGAGGGGAAAAGACCAATGCAGTGAAGGGAAGGGATTATCACACCAGACTGACTTCGCAGGATTAGTAAAGAAAATACGAGGCATGACTGCCTTCTTGGCTGAGGGGGTCTCTCCTGTGCAGCGCTGAGAAAGACATCTTGGGTGCTTTCTCCTCCTCCTTTTCTTTTTTTGCACACAAGTCAGCCCTTCAGACTGATCTTGCAGTCAGCCTTTTGTGAAAGGTTATGCTCTTTATTTATTTATTTTTCCATATCAACAAAATGTAAAGGACAGAGCTTAATTA
>JACDJE010000587.1:0-49826 GCA_016647715.1 Pavo muticus | reverse complement strand
CCCCCCACTAGCTTCCTGCTCTTCCAGTGTTGCATTCTGCACTGTTTCTGGCAGAACATTTTGTTACTGCTACAGCAGATTCAATTTGTTTACCATTATTTACCAATTTGCAGGGTGCTTGCAGCATTTGTGCAGGACTCTAAGAAATTGTTTTACACTTATGGGAGGCCTCTGCTGATTTGGGAAAGGTTTGGAGCTGAATTTACCTGGTGGCACACAGAGAGCCACACTGTTCCCTTCTGCTTAGTGGCGTCCTAAACAGTCTTCCGCTGTCTCCATGCCAAAAACCCTCCAGGCTAAACGCTGCGGCCCAGGAAAACAGGAGGTGGGGCGGGGGGCGGGACGGAGGAGGAAGGAGGGGCGAAGCTAAATCGAGGCAGAATCCAGATAGCCAGAGGGCAGTGGCGGCTCTTTCCAAGGGCGGCTTCTGATTCCTTAGTACAAAGAGCTCATAAATAAACCACCAACAGCAAAAGCGCATGCAAACGGAAAACAGTCTCCCAGCTCCCACACTAATTGATGACTGGGACAGCATCTACTTATGAAATTCTGCCGGGCTTTTGCTCCTGTAAGGCTGCACAACCCTGTTTATGTACAATCTGTCCCATGCTATTGCTTTCTCTCTAGTGTAAAAGGAGTTTGGGGCAGCTGAGGGGAATGATGGAATACTGTGAAAATTGCACAGTTTGCATTGTTGTTAGTCTCTTTACTTGAGATCCCTGTGAACAGTGTCTGCTGATGGTCTTGAGAAAGCAAATCTTGGTTTCTCTCTTAGCAGGAACACAGGGAAGATGGAGTTTGTTCTGTAACACAGTCTCTACAAAACAACTCTGCAGTTACAGAAGGGATTGGCCGCAGAGGCTCTGCAGCTTGGGGTACTATGGCAAAAGGCCCATGGTTATTCACTTTCCAATAATTGTTTTCAGTGCTGAATTATCTGACTCAAAATGAACTGCTAGAGCCAGAATTTAGCATATAAATAACTATTTCTGAGTTTTTGTTTTCTGCTTTAAATTCTTGACAGTTTAGCACCCTGGCATTGTGCAGTAGGTGCTGAATACACTGTTATGTGACCAGCACATGCCATGGAGCTGCTTGTAAGTGGGAATTTTGCTGGTAATCCCTCCATAGCTGCCATGACACATTGTTGCAGTTTTGCAACAAAGCTGCACTTCACACATGGAAAGGCTCAGTTAACTCCTTATTAGACTGCAACTGTTAGCATATGGTCCTTATGCCCACGTCCAAGGCTGATTGACCACATCCAACCCTTGGCTCACCCTGGCCTGAGAAGAGCTGCTGCAAACAAAGGCAGAGAGGAAAGTAGGAGTTTCAAAGAACTCCAAACAGGTAAAACTCTTTCAATGTTGAGTACACTTATACAGAACTTGTTTTTACCTACTACAATAAAAAACAAAAACAACCAGATACAAATTGCAACGTGACACTCAATTTAGCCAATGTTCTCCATCAAATGTGGATAGACAGTAGACCAGCTTCTCAGAGCCCTGCTGTGATCAGTATTTCTCCTGAAAAATACACAAAAAATACATTTTACAAAGAATCTTCATTAGTTGCTGTACAATAATCAAATATACAAGTAGCAGAGTGGCATGGTTAGGCTGGTATTTTACAGGTTGTATAACTAAAAAGATTATCACAGTGGAAAGAGATAATAAAAAAAAATAAATGAAATGCTGACCCATGTTCCAGACTCATAGAAAAAAACTCCAAAGGGAACAATCTCCAGAAAGAGATCCTTCCACAGAGGCAATCAGCACTTAAATGGGGTCTAAGAGAGGTGGAGCCAAGCTCCAACCCTTCTGGTCACAGGGATGAACTGCCTTCACCTGTGCTCCCACGACTTGCCTCAGGTGATCAGTCAGTGGCTCAGGCTGTGATTCAACAGTTCCCATACACTCCACCCCTTCACGGCATGAACCAATGATCGAGTTAACTAGAGGGTGAGTCTTCCCTAATACAGAGATCCGACACATTGCAACGCTTATACAACTGCCCATTGTGATGCAGGTTGACACAGTTTAAGACGATTGATGATCGGTTTGTCGTTGAAGTTCATGTTCTCTCATGGGCCAGTGCTTGGACACTTCAGATAAAAAGCCTTGCTGTCTGTCTTGCTGTCTCTTGCACGCTCTTTTGTTGCCTGTACTGGGCAACATAGCACCAAACTAGCTCAGCAGTGAAACTGGAACTCTGTTATGCAGGGACTTTTTGGGTCACTTGCTGCTCACTTGTCATGAGGACAGCCCCTGCTGCACAGCATGCCATCCCAAACATGCACAAGTACATCTGGAGAACAGAACAGTTTTCTCTGCCAACATGGCACACGTTCCAGCCTGTATTCCTGCCGTAGTCCTCCTTTCTGACTTTCCATGTTATCCTCAAACTGGAGAGAAAATGGGTAGCATGTAACTATCTGTGCAGATGTGGCCAGCAAAACTATTCACACAGTTCCTGGGGAAGGTCTGCTAACGATGCACACTGTCACACTACATGACATCTATTGAGACATAAAAGCCAGGGACGAACACTCATGAAGGGCTTCTCACTACCACAGCAGACACAGCTGAGGAATATCATGTTTAAAGCCTAGAAAACACTGAGCCCGGGACTACAAACATTTACAAGTACAAATAATGTCAATCAGTAGGATACCCCTGAAAGAACTGTGCATGTTAGTGCAAATTTTTTTCCCCACAGACCTTCTTGGTAGCCATAACTTTACTTTTCCTCTTACCTCTGGGGTCATCCCCACAAAGGATTTCTGCCACTAACAAGTGCCTTACTGCTCAGCCTAGTGAGCTGCACCTCCCCAGAGACCAGCCCTAGAAGCTGAGCAGATGGGGCTAGCTGATATCCACCCCCTGCTCCCCAGATAAGATAGTGAGTGACAGTGAAAACAAATGAGACACTGTCCCTGCTGAACTGATGTTATCTGCGGGCAGCTGTGCCTTTTGTGCAAGGAGCTCACAGTGCCACAATTTTCAAATGTCACTGATGAATTGCTGCTGTCTCTGCAGCACATTGTAAAGAACTGCCTGATCTTAATTAGTAGGACTTTGGCTTTTTGTAATAGTGATGCAACAATGCTATCTAGTAATAAGTAAACCCAGTCCCCTGGACAATTAACTTCACATTAAACAAAGTCTTCCCTACCTTTTTCATGTACTAGCATAAGGAGGAAAAATTGTATGGTGAATGCAGCTTTCAGCTCAGATTTCTAAAATCTGAAGTTAATACGCATAAAGCATTCAAATATATCTGTAGATGGAAAAAAAAAGCTAAGTTTCAGACTCAACAGTACATTTGAAGGCATCGGAACAGAGGAACTGTTTCAGATCATCACAAGATGACAGTCAGCCCTGGGAGCAAACCAAAGAAGGGATGCAGAGACCTCAGGCTACCATATTTCAAAAAGAATTAAGTAACTAAAGACTCTTCTGGCTATGAGCAGCAAAACCTAGCTGCACGGTGCGTGCCTCAGTTCCAATCCCAAGCTTGAAATCTCATATTTTGGTTAGTCTCATTACTTCAAAAAGCAGTCATTAATTCCAGAGCACTAATAAATTAATCTACATTTTTCACTTCTCACCTTCTCTCTCCGCAATTAGTATCGAGGCTATTAGTATCAAGGATCCAACTTGACCTGCTACACACTAACAGCTCGGAAGCACAGAGCAGTCACTCACTCCCAGTTTCAAAAGCAAATTGTTCACAAAGTCTTCACTTTGGGCTTGTGTTTCCTGCCCCGCCACAGGGTACAAAGGGAATAGTTTCAGATCTTCAGCATGAATGATACTGTGTCATAACATCCAGTAAGTGAGAAGAGTGCTGCTTTACCAGCTGATATTGCCACTTACTCTCATTGTTTAGAAACAGTCCTACTGCCACTTTTATCCCCTAAACAGTGTGAGAGAGATCTCATAAATGCCAGAAACACTTGTTATTCTTCATGCTGCTTTGAGCATATTCTTCGCTTATTTCTTTTTTTTTTTTTTTGCCTGCTACAAAATGGAGCTGTTGTGGTAGGGACATAAAGTACCAGGCAATAGTCCCACTTCAGATTAGAACAAGCTGTTAGGTGAGCCACATTCATTGGTAAATCAGATAATTTTCACAAGGCACAGTATGCAGTTCCTTTCTGCAGCTCGCATGTGCTTGTGCATGCTTTTTCAATCTCCTGAATGCTGTGAAGGAAACTGGTCACAGCTTCAAGGCTTTGAATGCCTCCCTGGCTGTACTTGGAGCAGGCTGCCACATGAGAGAACGTGAGCCTGCAGACACCAGGGAGTGCACAGCACAGCTCAGCCAGTGCTGGCTTGACAGGACTCCCACACTGCATGTAAGCTCAGTATTTTATTAGGTTAACACCTTGAAGTTACTACTAAACTACTAGAATTTCTTAAACTTCTTTTTTTTTTCTACATTTGAAACTAGATTATACTCTTTTATTCCTGTAACAACAATCCAACATACTTGTGATTTTGGCAAACTATCAAAGATTAATTTGACACCTGGGTTGTATGCCCAAGAGTGATTCAAGTTGTACTGCAGAGTGACTACGGCCCAGTATATCATTTTACACCTGTTTTGCATTGAATTGTTTCCACCAGTATCCATGGTGCCACGCCAGCTGTAGTTTTCTGTTCTGCCAAAGTGAAGCCTGTTCTACATAATTATCAATAGGCATTCTTGTGTCCCTAGTCCAAACAAAATCAAAATATCAGTCCTTACATTACAAGTGGTTCCCAGTGCATCACTTTTTAATCCTTAGCATATTTTCCCAATGTTCTGTATTCTATTTTGCAGACATTCTCCCATATAGTTTTGTCACTCCAAATTCCTGTCTTTATATACTGAGAAGGACAGCAAAATGCTATAGATAGAATACAGTACCTCTGATGTGTTAGTATAAATCCAATTTTTTACATTTAAATGAGTTCAAAATCATTTAGAAAAGAAAGTCATAATTTGAGTGAAAACAAATGTGTATTTTTCCATTGAGTTCACAAAATCTTGTCAGAGAAAAAAGAAAAAAATCTACAGTGCAAATACAGTGGTGTAAATGTATGCTGTAAATAAAGCTAACAGTTTTATTAAAAATTTAAATAAAATGAAAATAAAGTTAATAATATTGTTAAATAATTAATCATAGTTCATGATATTAATACAATAATTAATTAAATAAAACAAATAAAATTAAATAAAACTAACAGCTTTATTTAGTAAGAAAAAAAATACCNAAAAAAAAAAAAAAAAAAAGACATTTTTCAACTGGCTACCTGGATTTTTCAAGGTGATATACAGAATCATTGCCCATATTTTCCATTTATTATAGCCAAGGCTGAAATCCTGTTCCAAATTATGACTACGAAGACATCTACTTTGCAGGTGCCACACAACATCACACTAGTGGTAACCCAGCATTCACCACAAGAAGAGCAGTTTGCGTGTGTGATCCAGCTAGGAAAACCCAGCCCACATATGCCTCTATCTCACCCCACTTCCATTCTAAAGAAGACAGACAAAGGTAAGGTGGACTCTCCAAGGATCCCAAACCTTCCCCTGTGCATGGCACAACCCAACCAGCAACCAGCCCATCAAGGTGAGCCACAAGCCAGGATCCTGCCCCAGATCAGCCATGCTTTTGTACCCCATACACCATAGACTTCTTCAGTCAAATCACTGCTGTTTCTTTCCTTTAATCAGTGATTAAAGGGCTATTGTCAACCAGCCCTATTCTGGTACTGTTCTTGTCAATTTCAAAGTCATCTTATAATTATAAACTATTAATAAATTATTAACATTTTGTACTTTCTCTGTTTGGCCTACATTCCTGAAATTCCTCTATCTCCTATACAACTTCATCTGCTTCAGTTAGATTGCTGTTCGACCATTCTATGATCCATTTCCAAGTCAGATGAGGTAGGAGTTCTACCATTAAATTATACAAACCTGCTAGCTCTGTTGCAAAAAGCTTTAATGTCACTGCAAAGATCTATTCTAAAAAAGACTTCCACCACTGTCCTCTGAACATTGGCAGGTATCTACTATCAGATTTAAAAGTGACATTCAGGCACCATCCTATTCAGAAGTAGCACAGAAGAGGAGCTTGGTGGTAAACCAGTCTCACTGTATATGCATCTGCCAATTTCTACTGAGTAGCTGAGATCTTCTGGAAAGGTCTACATTCATAGCTCTTCATCATTTATTGGTGTGAACTGCTAACATTAAATGTCTAGAACCTGACCTGGAGAAGAACAGGGCTCCAAGATGCCTTTCCTATACAAATGTGTATCCAGTCCCCGGGGATGCTTCTCCCAGGATGGCTTCACTAAGACACCCACAAGCTGCCCTCCCTAGTAGGATTTCACCACAGTATCTGGGGCAGTAATTGCAGAGGAAGGTGGATCACGACTACACTTTTCATGGATCCCTGACTTCTGACGAGAGCAAACTTGTCATTTCTCGAGCAGGTGCAACTCATGGTTATTTCAAACAAACAGCTCCAACTGTACCAACACTGCTTGGCAGCCTAGCAACATACCACGATAACTGTATGCATGCATGCATACGTACGTGGATACTTTCTTCAGTGCCACGTACTGCAGAGAATGGCTGTTGCATCAACTTTTAACAGCAGTGCAAGGATTTACTTCCCCCTATGTTCTGCGGCACACTTTCCTCCTGTTCCACGATGTACTTTGACTAATCATTTCATAGTGCTGTAGATGCAGACCTTTAAAAGCACTGGGAGATCTCAGTCCCCCTTTTCAATTGCAAACGACTCATTCTGGCGAAGTGTGGCCTCCCTATTCTTCTGACAGCCGTTGTGTTTGTGAAAGGACCGTCTCAAATTTCTTGTGCGGGAGCAGCTGTTGCAGGACCGCGGCGGCCTTTTCAGAGCACGCTGCAGCCGCTTTTCACTTCTCCTCCTCCTCTCCTTCCTCCCTGCCTTTGTCTCCCCCTGAGCAAGAGCTCCCCTGACCCCTGCCTCGCTCAAGCCTCCCTCCTTTGTTGGCTGCCACAGACAAGTTCCATCCTAAATCAAGCATTGTCTCCGTCTCCAGAAGCCAGCACGTGCCCACATCCCCCTAATCTTTTAATTTCCCTCATGGAAAAGGCAGCTGTTAGCAATACACACAATGCACAGCTGTCCGCTGAGGCCTGTGGCCTGTCTGTACCCAGTGAGGAGGGAGCAGCATCGGGTGAAGAGAATTAGAATCCTCATCCATGTACCTCTGACAACAGTTGATAGCACGTGCTCTGAAATGCCCACCCTGCTTCCCCCACCGCTGCCCCACACACACACTAGCCCGGGCTTTGGCTGACTGAGGAACAGAACTCTCAGGTCAGAAGGCAGGGCTCCTCAGATCACTGCCTTGTACATTCAATATCAAAACAATTTCCAGCAAAATTACCAGTACGAAAGGCAGCAGCCTCCAGGAGCCCAGCACATGGCTCACACATGGCCGTCCATTGCACAACAGTCGCTGGGAAGTGTTGTCCTGGAAAGATAAGCAGTCCACAGTGCGGGAAAAAGACCAGCAGGGAAAGACACGAGTGTGTGCAGCTGGGCTGTTTATCAGGCAACATTGATGTGCTCACAGTGAGAGTGGAGTTGGTCTCTTCTCACTGGTGACCAGTGACAGGATGAGGGGAAATGGTCTGAAGTTGCACCAGGGTAAGTTTAGGTTGGATATCAGGAAAAACTTCTTTACAGAAAGGGTTGTTAAGCACTGGAATAGGCTCCCCAGGGAGGTGGTTGAGTCATCATCCCAGGATACGTATAAAAACTGTTTGGATGTGGTGCTCAGGGACATGGTTTAGCGGAGGGTTGTTAGTTAGGGTAGTATGGTTGGATTCGATGATCTTTATGGTCTTTTCCAACCTGAGCAATTCTATGATTCTATGATTATGAAGAAAAAGGTGGTCATTCAGGGCCAGAAAAATGCAAGACATAATTGTGTCTATGGAAACATATGCACATTTACATGACAAATTAGTACTTGTAACAATGGTGAGCATGCATACAAATGATAAATTGTACATCACAGTCATGTGCCAGTGCATTGCCTCAAGTAAGTTTGCTCACTGTGTTTAATATGACTCCTATTATCGTATAAATATGCATGCCTCTTCACTTGTACATGGTGCATGCAGCTTTGCACAAATATCACTTCTTTGGTCCATGTTAGCATCTGCTGGGACGCAGAGGAGTTTCTTAAGGAAATTCACTTTGCAAACTCACATCTTGTGGTGAGGATGTGCAAAAACCTCATACTTCTAAAACTGTTTCATTTTCTTTTCCCATGCAGACTTTTTTGCAGCATGCAGTATTTGTTTCTCCATCCTTCCAGCTTATCATAAAGTGGAAATTTGATTGATTTCTATATACAGTCGCTCCCAAGAAAGTGACAGTCTCATCTGTTGCTCCTGCAGCAGCCCACTGCACAGTTTCCTCTCTAGGCAATGGAACAAACAAATCTCCCTCCCAACCCTGCCACCACCACAAGCTTCTCGCAGTCAAGTGGGTAACTGCGTTTACTTCACTTCTCTCAAGTCATTTTGTGTGATAAGCAACAACTTCTGCATTATTTGTTTGTATGTCCCGGTTTGCTGCATACACGTGTTTTTACTTGCTTTATCTCATCCGGCCTGTAATTTAAAGTACTTAACAAGAACACTACACTGAGCAGGCCATACGGCACATGGCACACCTGCCGCATGCTCAGCACCTGCCAGCCACTCTGTGGGACTTGGGCTGCTTGCAGCAGCACCTGGCCGGGAGGCAGAGCTGCTCCGTGTATTTGCATGCTGGGCGGAGGCCACGTGCCTGGACTGAGAGCAGAGTTGACACTTCAACATGTCTGTGCTTTCAAGATGAGCAAATCTACAGAAAACAGTGGACTTAACTGACAGAGGTGCAGCAGAAGAGAGACCTGCACACATACAGACACCTTGGGGATACTAATTGACCGTGCAGTCATGAGAACCCCCAGACTCTTCAGAACATGGTAACTTGCTTTGGGTGAGTGTGTCAGCACCTGTCATTTGGATGCAGCCAGTTTTCCTGCAAGCGCTCAGAGAAATCACAAAGGGATTACGTATTTTGCTTTCAGCTAGACACATACAGACACCATTGTGGCTTACCTCAGCAGAAAGCCACCAAAGGCACAGTCAGGAAGTGACATGCAGTCAAAAGCAGGTGTCTTGAAATAATAATATTAGGCACTAAATACAGAGAAAATGTATAAAACTTCAAGAATCATAAGGGTTTAGGAAATACGTGCCCAGGCGTTGCCCATAGCACTTGGTCTGCTAGGACTTCATTTTCCCTATCTGCAAAATAGAGCTGGTAGCCTTGTGTTTGTGGTTTAAAGCTCTGTGCAGTTCATGGAGGAGGAACAGAAATCAGAAATGTTAGGAGATACCAGGAGAATTTTTATATTCCCTCTGCCAAGGAGGTAGTCCAGGTATCCAGGAAAGTCAGGGGACATCTCAGAGGCCCACGTGGGAGCCCTGGCCTCTACTACCAGATCTGGGCAAACATACAGAGCAGGACAGCCAAGGGATCTGCCTCTCACAGGACTCACTAAGGAAAATGTACCACATGTGATCAGCAAAGGGGAGCTTGGGACAGAGAGGGCAGCAGGCCCCTAGCTGATGTCCTGAAGAGTAGTGGGCAGGCTGGAATGGGGCCTGCTTTTGTGGCAGAGCCAGCATGAGATCCTGTGCAGTGCTGGTGCCAGTCATGATGCCACTGTCACTGGGGGGAACACTAGCATTTCTTTTACAGACATTCTCTGACACAGACTTTGAAATTGCCTAACTTAAAGGGTTTTGTTTTTCTTCTGGTACTCCTTCTCAACAGACATCAAGATTAATGGAAACAAATTTTGCAGTGTTCTTTTTGCCCTCATATTGGCATTTGCAAGGGACTTTCCAGCAGGAGATACACTGGCTGGCTGACTTACTTACAAGGGAACATTACTGACAGAAACATAGCTATTACCTTTATACATTTGTAGTTGTCTCCCCTGCTACGGGAAAGAAAAATTCTGTGGACGGAAGCTGCCTGCCAGGCTGGAAATGCCTTCATCTTCATTGCCAATAGGATCCTGTCGCTGCCCATGCCTGGGTGCCCCATCATCCTGAAACCAGTATGTGTTTTTCCAACCTGGCTGCAAATGTGCTGGGCCCACCAGGGCTGAAGTGTGCCCCTGCAGAGAACCCAGCTGCAGAACTGTATGCTGCCAGGGGCTTCCCTTCACTGCACGAAGCCCATTCCTGTCCCACAGCTTTAAGCTTTGGGCCATGGGGTGCAGTGAGGTGCACCCAGTCCCAGCTCTGGCATCTCAAGAAGGGGGTGCAGACCCAGGCAGGTGCCCTACAAGCCTGGGATCCTCTTTCTGCCCTACTTCTCTCCTCCCATGGCCATCCATCGAGGCCCCAGCCTCGACTTGAACTACCCCAGTCCCATCTGTCAACCTATCTGAGGCATCTTTGCCGCATGATTGGTATGAGGCTTGAAAAGGCAGCACACAAGAGAGGCCATGTGGCAGCCCTGCGCCAGGAGGGGTGGCGGGGGAGCAGAATGAAATATTGTGACAGGACACTTCAAGCCCCAGCTAATCACAGCTGCCGAGGGCTGAAGAGTGTTACACATCCTCTTGTATCAGCCAGCGCATTCCTGGCAGCCTTATTAATTCAGAGAAGTCCCTTTAATTTGAAGAAGAGATTAAGACTTTCCCCGGCTGGCCTCACTGCGGCTGCAAAGGCAACAGGCAGGGCTTTTGTAAGGCCATTAGGGAAGAACAATCGGATGCTGAAAGGGGAGCGCGGGTGAATAGGAGAAAGTTGGCTTGTGGCGGAGCCGGCGCGGCGCGCTGGGGAGCAGCAGATGGAGCGGCCGGGTTGCCGGGCAGAGTGGGCGGGCAGCTGGCGGGGCGCGGCTGGGCCACCCGCGCTCGGCGTGGACACAGCGGCCTGGGCCGAGGGGACACGGGCCGGGAGGGCGGCGGGGGAAGGGAGTGGCCTCCGTGCCTCAGTGGTCTTTTAGCGTAAGGAAATCCCCCACCGCACAGAATTGCAGCCGAGGCGTGGGGCAGTGCTGCAGCGCCGCACAAGCAGCCCCGGCCCGCAGGTGGAGTCTCGTCACTTCCTCGACAAGTGGACACGATCTAGCCAGAACACAGTCCTTGAAAAGCACCTCAGCGCCACAGACCATTTTTCTTTAATTTCTTTTTTTTCTCTACTGATTTAGCGAAAAAAAGCCATTTTACCCACCAAGTTTTGCTATTATTTCGACTCTTTCAAACAGTTCTGGCAATCGAGGCTTCTGGCAAAGGCACTGACAGCTGCCAGGAGAGGTACGCGCCGTTCCCACTCCAGGTGTGGCCCTGGGCAGCTGGATGGAGAAACCTGCCAGGATTTGGGAAAGTAGTTCCCCAGACGTTCCAGGAGAGATCAGCCAGAAGGTGCTGGTGAACATCCCAGCAGAAGTTGAAATAGTTTAAAGCCGATGTAATTTTATGGTTGGATTTCTCAAACTCATTTACTGTTGTGCAACCCTCTTTGGAAGAGGAACAACCTGAAAGTGAGCTTCTGGATGAGCACCTTGCCACAGTCCCAGGCAACTGCAGATGCACAGAGCAGGCACCCTTCCTTGCACAGGCCAACTTCCTCTTGTTTCATCGTCTGTATTCCATCCAGTTCATGGGCATGAATGTAATCGCTTATCAAACAGGCTTTGCTTCCATGGAAAAAATAATTTTAGGAAACCGTGGAGCGTATTTTTATACACGAAGGTGGAAAGAAGGAGAAGGAGCCAGCACCCTGTGATCAGATCGTTGTGTGCAGACCGTCAGCAGGCACACTGCGGGCCACATGCTTTCCAAAACACTCTCTTTGGGGGAAGCAGGGCTATTAAAGGTGACAGCTATGGTGAAGCATGCAGGAAAAGGTCTCACTGTTAAGAACTGCACTATTCAGGCCTTATTCAGACAGCTTTTCCCTCTCTACACTATAGTGCTTGCATCTGATTTTCTTTTATCTTACCTGATTTTTTCATTCTTTATTGCATATCACATATATCTGAGTCAGATGCATTTGTACAAATACAGGGATGGTTGTATCTAACCTTCCACCTAGAAACAAAATTACTCTGTCTAAAGAAGCAGAAAATGGAGAGACCTAATCCTCCAACATGAACCTGTGGGAACTTGGAGACCTGGTTGCACATGAAACTGTTGACAGCCATGGTACCTCTTCCAAGGAAAGACACAAAACCTTTCTTGTTATCAATGCAATCTCATAATCAGCTAATCACCTAGATTAAAAAAAAATAAATCCTCAGGCTAAAAANCCTGCTCTTCCAGTGTTGCATTCTGCACTGTTTCTGGCAGAACATTTTGTTACTGCTACAGCAGATTCAATTTGTTTACCATTATTTACCAATTTGCAGGGTGCTTGCAGCATTTGTGCAGGACTCTAAGAAATTGTTTTACACTTATGGGAGGCCTCTGCTGATTTGGGAAAGGTTTGGAGCTGAATTTACCTGGTGGCACACAGAGAGCCACACTGTTCCCTTCTGCTTAGTGGCGTCCTAAACAGTCTTCCGCTGTCTCCATGCCAAAAACCCTCCAGGCTAAACGCTGCGGCCCAGGAAAACAGGAGGTGGGGCGGGGGGCGGGACGGAGGAGGAAGGAGGGGCGAAGCTAAATCGAGGCAGAATCCAGATAGCCAGAGGGCAGTGGCGGCTCTTTCCAAGGGCGGCTTCTGATTCCTTAGTACAAAGAGCTCATAAATAAACCACCAACAGCAAAAGCGCATGCAAACGGAAAACAGTCTCCCAGCTCCCACACTAATTGATGACTGGGACAGCATCTACTTATGAAATTCTGCCGGGCTTTTGCTCCTGTAAGGCTGCACAACCCTGTTTATGTACAATCTGTCCCATGCTATTGCTTTCTCTCTAGTGTAAAAGGAGTTTGGGGCAGCTGAGGGGAATGATGGAATACTGTGAAAATTGCACAGTTTGCATTGTTGTTAGTCTCTTTACTTGAGATCCCTGTGAACAGTGTCTGCTGATGGTCTTGAGAAAGCAAATCTTGGTTTCTCTCTTAGCAGGAACACAGGGAAGATGGAGTTTGTTCTGTAACACAGTCTCTACAAAACAACTCTGCAGTTACAGAAGGGATTGGCCGCAGAGGCTCTGCAGCTTGGGGTACTATGGCAAAAGGCCCATGGTTATTCACTTTCCAATAATTGTTTTCAGTGCTGAATTATCTGACTCAAAATGAACTGCTAGAGCCAGAATTTAGCATATAAATAACTATTTCTGAGTTTTTGTTTTCTGCTTTAAATTCTTGACAGTTTAGCACCCTGGCATTGTGCAGTAGGTGCTGAATACACTGTTATGTGACCAGCACATGCCATGGAGCTGCTTGTAAGTGGGAATTTTGCTGGTAATCCCTCCATAGCTGCCATGACACATTGTTGCAGTTTTGCAACAAAGCTGCACTTCACACATGGAAAGGCTCAGTTAACTCCTTATTAGACTGCAACTGTTAGCATATGGTCCTTATGCCCACGTCCAAGGCTGATTGACCACATCCAACCCTTGGCTCACCCTGGCCTGAGAAGAGCTGCTGCAAACAAAGGCAGAGAGGAAAGTAGGAGTTTCAAAGAACTCCAAACAGGTAAAACTCTTTCAATGTTGAGTACACTTATACAGAACTTGTTTTTACCTACTACAATAAAAAACAAAAACAACCAGATACAAATTGCAACGTGACACTCAATTTAGCCAATGTTCTCCATCAAATGTGGATAGACAGTAGACCAGCTTCTCAGAGCCCTGCTGTGATCAGTATTTCTCCTGAAAAATACACAAAAAATACATTTTACAAAGAATCTTCATTAGTTGCTGTACAATAATCAAATATACAAGTAGCAGAGTGGCATGGTTAGGCTGGTATTTTACAGGTTGTATAACTAAAAAGATTATCACAGTGGAAAGAGATAATAAAAAAAAATAAATGAAATGCTGACCCATGTTCCAGACTCATAGAAAAAAACTCCAAAGGGAACAATCTCCAGAAAGAGATCCTTCCACAGAGGCAATCAGCACTTAAATGGGGTCTAAGAGAGGTGGAGCCAAGCTCCAACCCTTCTGGTCACAGGGATGAACTGCCTTCACCTGTGCTCCCACGACTTGCCTCAGGTGATCAGTCAGTGGCTCAGGCTGTGATTCAACAGTTCCCATACACTCCACCCCTTCACGGCATGAACCAATGATCGAGTTAACTAGAGGGTGAGTCTTCCCTAATACAGAGATCCGACACATTGCAACGCTTATACAACTGCCCATTGTGATGCAGGTTGACACAGTTTAAGACGATTGATGATCGGTTTGTCGTTGAAGTTCATGTTCTCTCATGGGCCAGTGCTTGGACACTTCAGATAAAAAGCCTTGCTGTCTGTCTTGCTGTCTCTTGCACGCTCTTTTGTTGCCTGTACTGGGCAACATAGCACCAAACTAGCTCAGCAGTGAAACTGGAACTCTGTTATGCAGGGACTTTTTGGGTCACTTGCTGCTCACTTGTCATGAGGACAGCCCCTGCTGCACAGCATGCCATCCCAAACATGCACAAGTACATCTGGAGAACAGAACAGTTTTCTCTGCCAACATGGCACACGTTCCAGCCTGTATTCCTGCCGTAGTCCTCCTTTCTGACTTTCCATGTTATCCTCAAACTGGAGAGAAAATGGGTAGCATGTAACTATCTGTGCAGATGTGGCCAGCAAAACTATTCACACAGTTCCTGGGGAAGGTCTGCTAACGATGCACACTGTCACACTACATGACATCTATTGAGACATAAAAGCCAGGGACGAACACTCATGAAGGGCTTCTCACTACCACAGCAGACACAGCTGAGGAATATCATGTTTAAAGCCTAGAAAACACTGAGCCCGGGACTACAAACATTTACAAGTACAAATAATGTCAATCAGTAGGATACCCCTGAAAGAACTGTGCATGTTAGTGCAAATTTTTTTCCCCACAGACCTTCTTGGTAGCCATAACTTTACTTTTCCTCTTACCTCTGGGGTCATCCCCACAAAGGATTTCTGCCACTAACAAGTGCCTTACTGCTCAGCCTAGTGAGCTGCACCTCCCCAGAGACCAGCCCTAGAAGCTGAGCAGATGGGGCTAGCTGATATCCACCCCCTGCTCCCCAGATAAGATAGTGAGTGACAGTGAAAACAAATGAGACACTGTCCCTGCTGAACTGATGTTATCTGCGGGCAGCTGTGCCTTTTGTGCAAGGAGCTCACAGTGCCACAATTTTCAAATGTCACTGATGAATTGCTGCTGTCTCTGCAGCACATTGTAAAGAACTGCCTGATCTTAATTAGTAGGACTTTGGCTTTTTGTAATAGTGATGCAACAATGCTATCTAGTAATAAGTAAACCCAGTCCCCTGGACAATTAACTTCACATTAAACAAAGTCTTCCCTACCTTTTTCATGTACTAGCATAAGGAGGAAAAATTGTATGGTGAATGCAGCTTTCAGCTCAGATTTCTAAAATCTGAAGTTAATACGCATAAAGCATTCAAATATATCTGTAGATGGAAAAAAAAAGCTAAGTTTCAGACTCAACAGTACATTTGAAGGCATCGGAACAGAGGAACTGTTTCAGATCATCACAAGATGACAGTCAGCCCTGGGAGCAAACCAAAGAAGGGATGCAGAGACCTCAGGCTACCATATTTCAAAAAGAATTAAGTAACTAAAGACTCTTCTGGCTATGAGCAGCAAAACCTAGCTGCACGGTGCGTGCCTCAGTTCCAATCCCAAGCTTGAAATCTCATATTTTGGTTAGTCTCATTACTTCAAAAAGCAGTCATTAATTCCAGAGCACTAATAAATTAATCTACATTTTTCACTTCTCACCTTCTCTCTCCGCAATTAGTATCGAGGCTATTAGTATCAAGGATCCAACTTGACCTGCTACACACTAACAGCTCGGAAGCACAGAGCAGTCACTCACTCCCAGTTTCAAAAGCAAATTGTTCACAAAGTCTTCACTTTGGGCTTGTGTTTCCTGCCCCGCCACAGGGTACAAAGGGAATAGTTTCAGATCTTCAGCATGAATGATACTGTGTCATAACATCCAGTAAGTGAGAAGAGTGCTGCTTTACCAGCTGATATTGCCACTTACTCTCATTGTTTAGAAACAGTCCTACTGCCACTTTTATCCCCTAAACAGTGTGAGAGAGATCTCATAAATGCCAGAAACACTTGTTATTCTTCATGCTGCTTTGAGCATATTCTTCGCTTATTTCTTTTTTTTTTTTTTTGCCTGCTACAAAATGGAGCTGTTGTGGTAGGGACATAAAGTACCAGGCAATAGTCCCACTTCAGATTAGAACAAGCTGTTAGGTGAGCCACATTCATTGGTAAATCAGATAATTTTCACAAGGCACAGTATGCAGTTCCTTTCTGCAGCTCGCATGTGCTTGTGCATGCTTTTTCAATCTCCTGAATGCTGTGAAGGAAACTGGTCACAGCTTCAAGGCTTTGAATGCCTCCCTGGCTGTACTTGGAGCAGGCTGCCACATGAGAGAACGTGAGCCTGCAGACACCAGGGAGTGCACAGCACAGCTCAGCCAGTGCTGGCTTGACAGGACTCCCACACTGCATGTAAGCTCAGTATTTTATTAGGTTAACACCTTGAAGTTACTACTAAACTACTAGAATTTCTTAAACTTCTTTTTTTTTTCTACATTTGAAACTAGATTATACTCTTTTATTCCTGTAACAACAATCCAACATACTTGTGATTTTGGCAAACTATCAAAGATTAATTTGACACCTGGGTTGTATGCCCAAGAGTGATTCAAGTTGTACTGCAGAGTGACTACGGCCCAGTATATCATTTTACACCTGTTTTGCATTGAATTGTTTCCACCAGTATCCATGGTGCCACGCCAGCTGTAGTTTTCTGTTCTGCCAAAGTGAAGCCTGTTCTACATAATTATCAATAGGCATTCTTGTGTCCCTAGTCCAAACAAAATCAAAATATCAGTCCTTACATTACAAGTGGTTCCCAGTGCATCACTTTTTAATCCTTAGCATATTTTCCCAATGTTCTGTATTCTATTTTGCAGACATTCTCCCATATAGTTTTGTCACTCCAAATTCCTGTCTTTATATACTGAGAAGGACAGCAAAATGCTATAGATAGAATACAGTACCTCTGATGTGTTAGTATAAATCCAATTTTTTACATTTAAATGAGTTCAAAATCATTTAGAAAAGAAAGTCATAATTTGAGTGAAAACAAATGTGTATTTTTCCATTGAGTTCACAAAATCTTGTCAGAGAAAAAAGAAAAAAATCTACAGTGCAAATACAGTGGTGTAAATGTATGCTGTAAATAAAGCTAACAGTTTTATTAAAAATTTAAATAAAATGAAAATAAAGTTAATAATATTGTTAAATAATTAATCATAGTTCATGATATTAATACAATAATTAATTAAATAAAACAAATAAAATTAAATAAAACTAACAGCTTTATTTAGTAAGAAAAANTCTGAAAGCAGCCAGAATTAATTCCAGCATTGGATGCAGTGTGTGAAAGTACAGCAAAGCAGAGGTTTGCCCTCCACCAAGATCAGCAGAGTTCTGTCTGCTTGATGCAGACATATATGGGCCTTCAATTCCAGAGACAATGAACTTAAAAGGAAACCCACAGTTAACACCAAAAAATCTAATGAGGCCCCTTAAGACCTATGGAATCACACGCATGTCTATGGGCTTCTTGATAGAAGAGACTGCCCTGGTTGTGCGGAGAGGTCATGTCAGCTGTTGAGAAATTGTTGAGACAGATACGTGCACAGTTGTTCAACCTCTGACGGTACATGCTACCTTACTTGTATCTTCTGCAAAGAACCATCAAAATGATAAGGGGGATGAAAGATGTAATGAGTGAAGAGTCACTGAGAAAATTGGATCTATTTGATTTTTGAGAAGGTTATGACTCATGTTACTATATGCACAGCATGCCAGAGGATCAAGAGGAAAAAAATGTAAGAGCAGTAAGAAGATTGTCTTTTCAACTGGCTGACACAACAAACACAGTGTATGCAAGTTTCTGAACAAAATGGGAAGTTTCTGCAACAAAGTATCTAGCTGCCAATGGGAGCCAAATCTCCTCCTGAAATCTGTGTAGTTTAGCAAATGGAGAATCAGAAATGGTCACACTTCTTCCGCAGGAGAATATCTTACAGTGCAATGGCCCATTTTGTTGAGTTTGAGTTCTTTTGATATGGATCCCTGAAGCTCTTCCCACCTTTCTGTTGTGAAACCAAAATCTTTGCTGCTGCCCACAGTAATCCAGTAAGTCAGACCACTACCAGGAGCTGCAGGCTCCATAAGATGCCCAGTTAGCAGCCTTGTACCCATGTTCCCCCATCTTATCACCCCATTTCAACATTAATTCTCTGAATAGCGATTGGAAGGCCCAGAAGTCAAACACTTCATTTGCCAGTGGAAACTTGCAGAATGTGCAGAATAGTGAAAAAAACCACCCAGCTCTCATGCTGTGTTCCCAGCATGGGGATTGTTGTCCTTCAGCTGAGAAAAATGCACAGTGCAGACAACAGCAGCTTTGCCCTCTGACCCTGCAGGAGATTCCCAAATACTAGCAAACACACGAGGCAGGACAAAGTCAAAGCACATGGCTGTGGTGTCAACATGGGCTGCAGGGCTTTGCCACTTTTCTGCTGGGCGAACTTCAGACTGATATTTCCCCCAGAGGTGCTGGCTGCCATGCCACAGTTGTGTAGTACACTGTGCTTCACTGCTGTGAAGAGCAAAGGGCAGAAGTCCTGGCTTGGTACGAGAGAAGCCCCATATCATAGCTATGCAATTCCACTTTGAAAACCATTAATGAGGTCAAGGGCTGCATACGCATGTTTGTGCACAGACACGTAACTTACCTTACAAAACACCTCAGAAGAGTCTGAGGTCAGCCTGCACTCAGCCTGAGGAAGCTGATGTCAAGTTTTAACCACCCTTTAGAAAACCATCCACTCAAGTAGCATGACCTTATGTGTAAATGAAGTGTCTGTGCAGGCAAATGCCTGTTGGCAGTCTTAATTATTTGTGTATATAAATCATTTGCATTTGGTTATGGGTTTCAGGGGTGGAAAGTGTTATGGTCAGCAGGCCAGAAATCTCTAAATTGGCAACTATGACCCTTAGGCAGAGTTTATACGCTGGCTTCCAACATACCAAGGAAAACCACTCGATAATAGATTGGTTAATGGCAGCATGCTGCATGGTTTGGCCTAATAAATCATATATACCATTACACACAGGTTTATGGTCCTCCATGGAAGACCTTCAAAACGACATTCGCGATCTGGGTATAAGAGAGGCAATAAATGAAGAGACATTTGAAAGCCCAGATATGGTAAGATTCTCAGCAGACATGAGAGATCTGATTCTCCTACAGGCCCCTTTCCCACCTGTATGGAACTCCCTTAGGAGCCTCAGAGTCTGTGGTCCAACATGCTGCCCAACTGATAGCCAATCTAGGGGAGACGGAGTGCCTTCAGACCAGGTGCAGTATTTGAATGTTGGAAGAGGCAGAGGTTCTTCCAGTAACTAAAACTAGGAGACCTACCCCACGAACTCCTCAATCGGGACCCATATCCCTATATCCCGAAAACAAACGTTTAACGACTTAATCCGGGCTGGGGTTCAATTTGCGAAAATTGATCGCCAGCCCAATCATGTCCTCCTTCAGCTATGGAAGCAGTTGAAGGAAAATCAAAAATTTCAAAATTACCCCCAAAAAACCTAGGGTAAGAATTACTGACAAAATACCAACGACAACATGGAACTTGGAAGATTTACTAGCTCCTAGTAGAAAAAAAAAGCCTCCACAGGTAACTCGGGCCATGATGCCTGAGCCACCAGAGGTAAAAGACTTAGCCATAGGACAATTTATGGCGGGACAGGGATGTTAGACCCCTAGATCTACATTCAATGTAGAATTGACAATTTTTTGGTCCCGGAAGAATATTCAGAGGGTGATGGTATTGGTTGATACAGGTGCAGAAACACAGGTGATTTATGGGGATCCAACTAAATTCAACAGGGACAGAGTAGTGATTGGTGGTTTTGGGGAACAGATCTTTCCAGTCATCCAAACAGGGTTGAAACTGGGGGTTGGGTGCCTCCCACCCGAGGATTATAAAATGTCTATTGTCCCAGTCCAAGAATATATCTTGGGCACAGGCATTTTATGGAGTCTGGCTCTCCAGACGAATGTGGGAGAGTTCAGACTTTGACAAAGGTGTTTTAGTGTCTGGGTGGCACAGGCAGCATTGAGAGGCCATGTGAAGCATGAGCCTATTCGCCTGCTGGAAACTTGCCACACTACTAGTGTATTTTTACATTACTACAGTATTCCAATTGCTGAAGAATTGCAAGACCAGTTTGCGTTTATGTAGGGAGGCAGGCAGTGGACCTTTCAGGTCCTGCCACAGGGGTACATGCATTCACCAACATATTGCCATAATTTAGTGGCGTGTGACCTGGCTAATTGGAGAAAAACTGATAATGTTAACTTATTAAATTGATGATCTCCTGTTGACATCTGACTCACTGGAGGGGGTAGGACAGGCGGCAGATTCATTAACTACCTATCTGCGAGAAAGAGGATGGGCTATAAATCCTCAGAAGGTACAAGGTTCGGGGCTGTCCATAAAATTCCTGGGGGTAGTTTGGTCAGGAAAGACCAAAGTACTTCCCAGTGCTGTCATAGATAAGGTTCAGGTGTTCCCAGTCCCTACAACACCGAAGCAGATGCAGGAGTTTCTAGGTATATTGGGATACTGGCGTTTCTTTATACCTCGCTTAGCACAGCTGCTGAGGTCTTTGTACAGACTCATGAAAAAGGGGGCAATCATGGGACTGGGGGAGAACGGAACACGAGGCTTTCCAACAGGCAAAACCGGCAGTTAAACAAGCCCAGGCATTGGGTATATTCGATCCTACCCTCCCAGCCAAATTGGATGTTCATGTCACTCAGGATGGCTTTGGCTGGGGCCCGTGGCAATGCCAGAGTTCTATTCGGACCCCCATTGGATTCTGGTCTCAGGTCTGGCATGGAGCAGAAGAAAGATATAGTATGATTGAAAAGCAGTTATTGGCTGCCTACTCTGCATTACAGGCGGTAGAGCCGATAACCCAAACAGCAGAAATCATAGCTAAGACCACCTTGCCGATTCAGGGGTGGGTGAAAGATCTGACCCACCTTCTTAAGACGGGGTGGTCCAAGCACAAACAGTGACACAATGGGTCACCTATCTCAGCCAGAGGAGTAGTCTGTCCTCATCACCACTAAAAGAAAAACTTCAGCAGATCCTAGGCCCAGTGGCGTATCATAGTGATGCACCAAAAGAAACCCTGGTTGCTCCACCAGAGAAGAGTCCTGTTCAAGAGGGGAAATATCTCATTCGTGAAAATGGATGTGTCCAGCAAGGGCAACCCGAGCAAGTAGAGAGCAGTAGCATACCATCCCTCCACTGAAACAATCTGGTTTGAAGAGGGGTTGGTCAGAGTAGCCAATGGGCAGAACTGCGAGCTGTGTGGATGGTTATAACTGAGGAACCCAGTGATGGTATCCTGAATATCTGCACAGATAGTTGGGCTGTGTACCGGGGGCTCACTCTGTGGACTGTGCGGCGAGCCACCCAGAACCGACTATCCATGCCCGCAGTCTGGGGCAGAGATATGTGATTAGACATATGGAATGTGGTTAAACACAGGACTGTACGTGTCTGCCATTTTTCTGGTCACCAACCCCTACAGTCACCAGGAAATGACAAAGTGGACACACTGGCCTGAGTTTGATGGATTGAGAATTCACCATCTGAGAACATCGCCCATTGGTTACATCAGAAGCTGGACAAAAGACAATGTGGGCAGCTGCTAAAGTACAGAGGCTGCCCATACAACTATCTGACATCGCCCAGGCATGCCGAGACTGCGACACTTGCTCCAAGATGAGATGGGAGATCGTAGCCCAGAACAACAGCCCATCTTGCTAGAGGACACAATCCTCTCCAGCGATGGCAGATTGATTACATTGGGCCCCTTCATCGGTCTGAGGGGGTGAGATATGCCCTGCCCTGCGTCAATACTGTAAGTGGGCTAATGCAGGCCTACCCAGTGCCGAGAGTGAGCCAGGCATATACCAACAAGGCACTTAACATGCTGGTGTCTGCCGATGGGACACATCAAGTCATCGAGAGTGACCAAGGGACTCATTTTACTGGCGCAATGATACAACGCTGGGCAGAAGAAAACAACATTGAATGGCGATTCCACCTGCCATACAATCCAATTGGGGCAGGCCTTACTGAACGTTTTAACGGTATTCTTCAGGCTGCCCTGAAGACAGACTCTCAGTCCCTGCAGGGGTGGACAAAAAGACTCTATGAAACCCTGTGGGACCTAAATGAAAGGCCTAGAGATGGCAGACGCAGTGCCCTGAGAATGCTACAGACTACATGGGCCTCCCTGCTCGGGATCCAAATCACAAGCATCAATAATTGGGTAAAACCCCCAATTGGCAGTGAAAATAACAGATATGAACCGTCCATCCATCCGAACAGTCCGTCTTTCAAATCCATACCTCTCGAATTTAGAGAGAAGGATATGTCAAAGGCTTTGCAGAAGTCCAGGTAGATGACACCTATTGCCCTTCCCCTGTCCACCGATGCCATCACTCCATCCTAGAAGGCCAGCAGATTGGTCAGGTGCCCTTGGTGAAGCCATGCAGGCTGTCTTGGATTACCTGTTCGTCTCATATGTGCCTTAACATAGTAACTAGAAGGATGTGCTCCATGATCTTCCCAGGCACAGAGGTGAGGCTCACCAGCCTGCAGTTCCCAGCGTCTTCCTTTCTCTCTTTCTTAAAAATGGGAGTAATATTTCCCTTTTTTCCAGAAACCAGGGAGTTCACCGGACAGCCATGATTTTTTGGGGTTCAGCAACCACATGAGCCATCTCTCTCAGAGATGGATATCATCTGGCCCCATGGACTTATATACATTCAATTGTGTGAGGAGGTTTTGGACTTGTTCCACTGTTACAGTGGGACAGAATCCACTCCTCTCACCCTCACCTAGAGGTTCAGAGTTCTGGCACAAATGAGAAGCCTGACCCCCAAGTGGAGACTGAGACAAAGTATTTACTGGGTACCTCAGCTTTTTCTATGTCTGGGGAAGCCAGTTCTCCACTACCTTTCATCAGAGGAGGAACGTTCTCCTTGGCCTGTCTCTCCTCCTGCCTATGTACCTGCTGAACGCCTTCTTGTTATCTTTCATATCCCTTGCCAAGTTCGGCTCCATCTGAGCCTTGGCTTTCCTGATCCTATCTCTACACATGCAGACAACAGCTCTCTGTTCCTCCCAGGCTACACAACCTTGCTTCCACTTCCTGTACATTTTCCTCTTTTCCCTCAGTTTAAGCTGCAGGTCCTTGCTCAGCCACGTCGGTCACCTGCCTCCCCTGCTTGACTCCTGCTGGGATATGGAGAGCTTTCCTCCTCAGATCGTTGCTGCTATTTTGTTTTTAGGCCATCTCCCTGCCCGTCTCACTTTTCCTCCTTCCCATTTTCCTCGGGTGTGAGTCCCTGGGTCCTCCCACCCTATTAGTCACTGTGCGGGGCTGAATTGGCCCATAAAACATTGACAGGGGAAAGTTAATTTACTAAATAAGATAGCAGAATGCAGGATAACACAACATAGTACAAAACAATTAGAATTGAAGATAATAAATCAAATAGAATGAGAAATTGTCCAAAAGCTGAAGGCCTTACTCTAATGCTGAAGGCAAGACTGCTATGGAGCACCCACACTGTCTATGGAAAGGGAAAAGGGAGCATCTCAAGACATGTGAACAGTTTTATCTTTCCCTCTGAATGGAAAACAGAAACATAAAGTCTTCTGAGGTATGTAGTTCTTCTCTTCTGAGAACCAGGTACCCGGAAATATTGACAGTTCACAGAACCGGAGCACTAACACTTTAATTCCCAGTTCACAACATGATGTTATGATGTGAAATACTGATAACAAAAAGTCATAAAACCATGACAGGTAGGAAAAAAGTGAACTCTTAAAGTACTTGTTGGAAATTATATATAACACTGATGAGGGTGTACAGTATATCTTATAGCGCTCCATGTAACTCCAGTCAGCAAACAGCTTGGCCATATCTGTTCCCTCTCAAGGAGCATTTTGTGAAGCAGCCCCTTAATGGTGAGAGAACTGGAGCAGATATGAGCAGGCTGCAGCCGCAAAGCTCCCACCTTCCCAGCTCACCTGGGTTGTGTGAAGGAGAGAGACTCAAAGACTCTGAGTGTGTACCTCAGCTCAATGCTAAAACTCAGTGTGTGGTGGGGTGGCCTGTTCTCATCCGTTGTTTTGTGGCCACTAATGTTGGAACCACAAATTGCTCTCCTTTCTCCCACTTGAGTGGGTGGGGGTGGAGGAGTCTGAGCTTTCCACAGGGCAGTGGCAGCACAGAGGGCTTACAGGCACGTACCAAACTGCCTCTGCTTTCATTAATGTTACCACTGACCTGACCCTTCGAACGACTGGTTTGTGCCTTCCTCAGCCAGCTTTCCTGCTGGGACTCCAATCAGCTCTTTTCTGGCCAGTTGAACTTTCAGCTTCTTTGGTAAAGCAGCCCCCTGCTGTCTGCCTGGCAAAATACCATAGGCACCTCAGGGCTTCTCATAACACACGAAAGGGAGAAGCTGATCCTTCCATGGAGCAAACCAGCATGGTTTCTCTGGTTAGCATAGGCTTTGGCCATTTGATGTGAGCTGGAAAGTTCCCTTGGCATGCTATCCATCCCCACATAGCTTGCTTCTCATTCATACCAAGAATTGCTTTTGAACTGCCTTACAGCCCTGGAAGATACTGGAATGTTCCACCAAGAAGCTATGCTGGGTCTTGCTGTATCATGAGGTTCAAGGCATGCTGCCTGTGTAGCAGCTCTCCCTGTAGCAGCTCTTCTGAGGAAAAAGGACTGAAAATTCCACATCTGTAAACGTTACCATTGTGTAAGTGCTAATTTCCCACAAAAATGGGAACACATGAACTGTGTGATGAACTCTGGTGCGATTGCAGCGACCATGGTTGCTGTGACCATGAAGTGGTGGATCACATGTGGCCAGAACAGAATACCAAGCAGAATCATGGAAATCCCGTGGGACAGGGTACTTGAAGGGGCCCAAGATAGCCGGTTAGCATTCAAGGACTGCTTCTTCCAAACTCAAAATCGGAGCATCCCAACAGGTAGGAAGTTGAGAAAGGGAGCCAGGAGACCTGCATGCTTAAACAGGGAACTGCTGGGCAAGCTCAGGTTGAAGAGGAGACTTTGCAGATCATGGAAGGAGGAGCTGGTCACTTGGCAGGACTGTAAGACTGTTGTCAGAAGATGTAGGGAGGCAACTAGGAAAGCTAAGGCCTCCTTAGAATTAAACCTTGCTAGAGGGGTCAAGGACAGCAAAAAGGACCTCTTCAAATACATTGCAGATAAAACTAACACTAGAGGCAATATAGGTCCACTGATGAATGAGGTGGGTGCTCTGGTGATAGAAGATACAGAGAAGGCAGAGTTACTGCTGGAGGCTGTCCTGATGATCTCTGTACCCCTGAGGCCCCAGAGGAATCCAGGTAAAGGACAAGTTTGTCTCAGTTGATGAGGACTGGGTTATGGACCAGTTAAGCACTCTGGACATCCATAAATCCAGGGGGCCTGATGGGGTTCATCCGTGGATGCTGAGGGAGCTGCCAGAAGTCATTGCTTGGCTTCACCAAGGGGAACTCATGCTTGACCAACCTGATAGCCTTTTATGAAGAAATAATCAGATGGACAGATGACGGTAAAGCAGTAGATGTGGTCTATCTTGAATTCAGTAAAGCATTTTACAACGTCTCCCACAACATCCTCACAGCTAAACTGAGAAAGTGTGGTCTGGATGATTGCATAGTGAGGATTGTGAACTGGCTGAGTGTAAGGAGCCAGAGAGTTGTGGTCAATGGGGTGGAGTCTAGTTGGAGGCCTGTGTCTACTGGTGTCCCTCAGGGATCAGTACGAGGACCAGTGCTATTCAATACATTCATCAATGAGGGAATAACGGTGCATGATCAGCAAGTTTGCTGATGACACAAAACTGGGAGGAATGGCTGACGTGCCAGAAGGCTGTGCTGCCATCCAGCGAGACCCAGACAGGCGAGAGAATTGGGCGGGGAAAAATTTAATGAAATATAAAAAGGGAAGTGTAGAGTCTTGCATCTGGGCAAGAACAACCCCAGGTACCAGTATAGGTTGGGAACAGACCTGTTAGAGAGCAGCGCAGGGGAAAGGGACCTGAGGTCCTGGTAGAAATCAGGATGACCGATTCTTTTCTTTCACTTGTGTTATTGCCAAGTCTCAAATCAGTCCTCGATTTTCAAAGTCTGTGGGCTTTTTTTTCTCATTTGTTTGTTTTTGTGGTTGTTTGATTTTGACTTTGTTTACAGCACCTAATACAAGGCACTCTCCAAATGCCTAATAATCCTGACATCCCTTGATGTGTGTCGCCCTTCCTAAAGTAGACCTTCTTTTGGTGTAGGCACATGTGCTGCCAAAGCACTGACAAGCAGATCACTCAAACACCGCTCGGAGTGTACCCACTTACTGTTGAGTAGAAATCACCTTGTTTATAGCACTGAGTTTTTAAGGCCTTGCCTATCTGGTGAAGATAGAGTATTAATCTTGTTTGTTCAGGGAAATCAGACATAGTAGCAAACAACTTCATATGACGACAAAATGGTGTGCTCAAGGGAAGATGCAGGCAGAAAACACGCTGCAAGTGTCATACTCCGAGTAACCAGGGCAGTTTGTTTTTTCTGTATTTTCTTAAAGCAAATGTGATTTTTTTGTTGACAGCTATGCTCTAAATAAAAATGTTTGAAGGCTTTTGAAAAATATAATAAATACACTGGACCAGTATTCCAGAGGACATTTATCTGTAGTCGGTAAAAAGCTTTTAGATGAAACTGAAATAAGCAACTAATGACTTTTCAGAATTCTCTAGTGGCATTTTTCTTGGTAATATTTCCCCCTCTCTTTGTTCACCAGTGCAGCGAGTTATACAAGTAAATTCCATTATGGCATCTTAGACTCTGAGAGCCCGGTTTGCGAGCAGATACTGTGCTCAGCTTTTTGGCCGTGCTGCTGCCTGGCTCCTCAGAAGAAGCACTGGTGCTTCTTCTTAGCTTAGGTGGCTATGGAAAGGTACAGCACCTTGCCCCCATCTTTAAGTGTGATGATGGGCAGACAGGCTTGCATGTGTTATGCTGCCTAAACGTTGGAGTGCCTGTGTACAGAGCAGGGAAGCCAGGAGGCTAAGCTTTTGTTTTAGTGATTCTCTAAATGCACAGACAAGGAATAGTACTCGGAGGACTGGTGCAGCTGCCCTCGAGAAGACGGAGAGGCAAGACGTAGTAGGAGAGCACTGAGGGCACCTCAACGTGTAGTGTTTGTGCCATTTGTAACTGCTCAAAAGAAAGTAAGGGGAAGGGCATAGTAAGGTCCTGGATTATTATTACTAACACCTACTCCAGGTCTTGTGAAAATTAAAAAAAAAACAAAAAAACAAGACATGCCAAAGACAGGAAAAAGGAAAAAGATTCAGCTGGGAGAAAAACTGAAGCCAGAAAAATGTAAGTTTAAGAGATAACAGCTCCTGGCAGAAGAGATATCACAGGACAAATTCAGAGGACAGATTTTCTGGGATGGAAAAGGCTTTGACGAAAACATGAAGCTCCAGAAGTGGTAACCACATCCACTCTTTCCACAGCTGCTTTTCTTTAACTGCCCTGCCACTACAGTGCATATGGGCAGTGCTCACATTTGCAGTGCAAATCTGCCACTTGGCAATGCTAAGGATGACCTTTTCCTTTGAGTGTTTCAGTAATTTATAGCTCTGAAGTTTGTTCATGTGATAGGCTATGGTCTGTGTACAACCTCCCAGCCCTGATATGTCCTAAATTTGGCAGACCAAATACAGGGCTGATGTATATAACACTGCAACCAACCAGGGCAAAACTGTCTTCCTCTTCCACTGACGCTTAATTACCTGGTTTTGGGGATAATACAGAAAAAAACATACTGAAAACTGGGTTATATGCTGGCCTCAACTAGCGGAGTAAGAGCATATAGTAAACATCCTTATTAACAGATCTGTTCAAAGGCAGTATGCAGCAATACTGCTTCTGTGCCTGAGAGAGAATGGAGCTGGGACCACAGTCTGGCTCAACTGCAGGTAGACCAGATAATCATGAGCCTCTAGAAGATGGAGTCTGCCCTCAGGAAGGGCAGGCTGGCCAGGGCAGCATGCCTGTGTCAGCCCCTGCTGCCCCCACATCCCTCTGGTAGCAATAATGCAAATGGTGGGGCGTGTATTTTCAGGGCTGCTGAGGGTTTTATTGCAGGTGTGTGCAGAACTTGCACAAAAATACTGCACAAGAGAGAGGCCCCTGCTCACTTGCAGCAGCAGGCTTGCTCTTCGGAAGCCAAGTGGCTTGATCTAAGAAGTGGCTTTCTTCAAGTGGCTCGCTCCAAGACTGGTGGCAAACAATAGCAGAAGCCAGTGTCATTTTACTACTTTTCAGACTCCAAGTTCTCAGAAGGTGATAATGCCTTGCAGCTGAATTGCTTTGCACTCTCCTGACCTTTGCTCTGTTGAGAACTGAATTAGCCATCCTGCTGCAGCTAAACCTTCACTGCTGCCACAAAAATGTGTAGTAATAAAATAAATTGGCTCACAGTGACAAAATTGAGTGTCATTTCACTTCACAGACCGTATGATAACCTTACAGTTTACAGAATCTTTTAAGCAAAAAAAAAAGCTTTCATTTAGACTTTTTTTCTTCATTAATCTTTTTTCTCTTTACCTTCTTATAACTTGTCCCTCCCCTTTTTTATTGTCTATGGTCTGATATTATCTCATATTATGTTTTTAAAGCATATAAACACATGAAAGGTATTACCGAGCTGTAAGAAATCAGGCAAGACAGGAATCAAAATAATAAAGAACTGTATGAAGTAATCTAAATATATTTCTCAGCATTGCCTCTCTGTTTGTCTGAGAGGAAGGGAGGAATTTGCTTGGAGCAAGTCTACTGGGCAATGTGTGCTAAAAAAGCACCACAGAGCATCTATTTCCTTCATATCTGTGAAAATCTTGAAGACCAAAAGGTAAGAAAGAAGAGGTTACTGCAAGTATCAGTGAGGGAGCTCGCTGCTTACATGAGACAAAAGAGAGCCAGCTGGGAAGCTGAATTTTGGGGGATGCAAGCAGTACGTGTAATTATGCGGTAGTGCTAAGGGCTGAGTGCCTTTCTGAACATGGCTTGTGCCTTGGTTCCATCAGGAGGGCTGCTGGTCTGTGGCCAGACTCTCAATCCAGAAAAAATGGCATTGTTTTTAGAGGAGCAAGGTAGCGCAAATAGAGTGAGAGGTAGTGGTGTATACAGAGATGTTCCAGTCATTGCTGCGAGAATAAATCACTGCGACACCCTCTGCACAGGGTAATCTTTACCTCAAGTGTGTTTCTGCTGAACAGAATTACAAGATAAAACAAAACAAACCCCACCATTTTCCTATCTCTGCTTATTCATTCTGTTACATGCTCAGACAACTAGCAAGGTGCCTAGCAAGCTGGAGTGGTGCCGCTTTGCAATTCGGAATGCTTATCCAGGATTGCAGAAAGCAACCTTTGACTGCAAAGGTTTATTTCATCTTCTGAGAAAATGTTCCGTTCTAAAATGCAGTTTTTCCATGCAGGCCAAGAAACATCATTTTTTAAAGGGATAAGTCTTTTGCAGACATCTCTACGATTAGAATTTAACCTGTGCAATTTTTGGACAAAGTGTGTTTTTTGTGCTACTCTGGGGGAAATAAATGCATACTTTTGAAAGTCAACAGAGTAAAAAAATGCATGTGATACTAATCTGTTGTGCTATTTTTATAAGTTGTGGTTGTTTCTTATTACGTTTCTTCTTATTTGCATGCAAAATAAAATATGAATTAAAAATCCAAAGTGCAATTGAGATTCACAAATGACTCACATCCCGCAACCTTTTCTTCGCACTCAGTCACTTTAATGTATTTATTTTTTAATGTAGTAAAATTCTCTTTGATATTTGTAAGAAAACCCACAAAACTTCTCTAACATTCTGCTGTTCTGAATAACCTTCCCACATAAGAGGGGAATTTTTCTTGTGGTTTTTCAGCAGATACTCAGTATGTTTTGGTTAAACGCCTTTGTAAGTTTTTTCTTTTAAGTCTAAGGCTTTTTCATAAGCTTGCAGGTGTATTAGAAAATAGTGTTCTTCTTTCAACTTTCTGTTTCTTAACTGTGATAAAAGAGAATATAGGTAACTTTCTTATAACTGAGAAGAGGCTTGTGTGAGAAATGAATATCAAAGGCTAGAGGAAGTTAACTCAGGTGCATCACTAGCAAATTGTCTTAAATGTGGAAACTGCATGCTATACAACCAGTTCAAAAGTACTGTTTCTTCACTTTCCCTTTATTTCCTTGAAACGTGTAAAATGATTGTTTTGGAAAATGTTGTCATGATGTTAAATTGACCTTAAAATTCCAACCCAATTTTGTTTGGGCATAAGGGTCAAGTAAACTGCAGTTTCTGGGATTTATATACCTAATTATCCAAAGCGGGAGCAAGTATGCAAAACCTTCAAACACTCCACGGAAACAACAACAGTGCCAAATAGATTTGTTTACTTTATTGTTCAGTGTCCAATAATGAGTGTTTACTTTTTATTTTTGAGCAACCTGGAGATTCTTCTGACTTTCATTAATGCTTAAGATATACTTCTTTGGTAACAAAAATTATTCGTGAAAGAAAATCATCGTTTCTTTCCAAAGTGGAAGTCTTGACAAAATTGCCCAAACTCTGATCTAAGACTGCCTTCCCAATCATAAAGAGAGAAGTGATGTGTGTTGCCAGGAGCTAAGTTGTTCCTTGTAAATGAAACTTCTTGTAAATTGTTTTTGCAGATTTCTCAGGATTTCTGTGTGTTCATCTCTAATGTGGTATGGGTTATATGGCTTCGTACATTCCCCGTTTCTGTGAAATGATTGGCTCCGTGCCATTTGTTTAGGAAGCAGGGGGTTTTTTATGACATGAAGAGATTTCACTCATAAAATGATGGTCTCTGGAGGAAGAGTTCTACTCTGGTACTTCACTGCCTCTGAAGCTGCAGAGCCAAGGAGCCTGAGAGCAGTGCCTGCACTATGTCTCGAAACTCCCTGAGTTCCAAAGATCTTCCTGGGAGCCTTATTCTAAAAGCAAAGCAGAGTGATCTGTCTAGAGAACTGGCTCCAGGCTTCCAGGTATTATGTCATAATGAGGTTTCTGGGACAGTCATGGCTTTCCCAGCACTTCTGTACTGGAGCAGTGCTGGGAGTCAGTGCCAGGTGTGCAGGGTCACACCGCATGGGCTCCGCCAGTGCAAAGGAGCTGGGGAACAAAGGTCGGGGAATTTATGTACTTGTATCTGTGCAAGTGTCCTGTCCTGCTTGGCTGGTATTCCTATCCTGCTCCCTATTCTAACCTCCTCTGCTGTTCTCTTCAGTGTCTACTTCCTTAGAAAGTGCCATCCGAAGCTGGTTAAGTGGATAATGTCAGTGGACATATTCTTGCACAGCACTGACGTGTCCTGTACTCTCCTGCACAGATTTTGGTTGATGCAAGATGAAGTTGCTTTTGTTCTGTTCCAGATGCCCTCACGCCACAGCTGGTAGCAGGACTGTGAACTTATATCTTCGGCTGAAGCAGTGGAGGATGCTGCAGTGGTCAAACAAAACAACAGCAAATAATGTATTAAGGATGGATGACATCTCACAGACTGGAGGACTTAAAGCCGTGAATCCCTTGCTTTCACAACACTGGGCTTGGTTGTGCAGTTTTATTCTGCTGAGCTATGCTGAGATGCATCATTTTTCCTTGGGACCCTTACAGCCCCAGGTGCTGGCACCTCCCTTACTCTGGAACGGTTAGCTGTACTCAGTGATGGCCATCAGCAGCTTGCTGCTGGTCACATTAACATGCCTCTGAGCAAATATAAGAGATACCCATAAAACAAAGCAGAATTGTATGTTGCTATTTAAATAATTAGAACATTGTCTAAATGAAGCACATGTCCTTCACACAAATAAATTTAGAAAATACATTTTTTGGCAAAGCTGCCCTTTCAGTCATAGTCTGTTGAGCCTTGAAGTGCTAGCTGGCATTTTGCCATGGTCATGAAATTTAACTTGTCCCTCTTAAATCAGTGTTCAAGCAAAATAAAGTAGGGTTTCTTGGTATCATAGGTCATTGCAAGAAGTAAGTACTTTGCTGTGGAAAATAAAACAAAGGCTGGTCTTTTGGAGTTCACTTAGGGGATGGGAGTTCTATGTATTTGCAAGATGCATTTCCTAGGAGGAATTTCCCTTCTCTGTAGTAAGTGGGACGGTGAACTTTTCAGTGATCTATATTACTGAGATCTCAAGGCTATTTGTTAGAAAAAAATTCCATTGATCAACATCTTCAAAGACAAGAAATTCAAAGATTATGGATGCTTCTGCTTTTGAGCAAATCTGCTGTTGAATGTGGGAAGCGACGTGTAATCTGGCGTGTAATATTTACTATCATAATACTTTATTCTATGAGGTAGCTCACTGTCTTTAATCGCAGGGGGCAAAATCTTACTCTTTTAAAGATTGCATTTGTGTTGCGGGATCCTTGGTTTATCTGCTTAGAAGAACATCTGTAGCAGAAGAAACAGATCCCTGTCTGCTCTACAGTCTCAGAAGAAGGCAGTAAAATCTGACTGAACATAATTCACGAAGTGTACTTAGAATTTCCGAGAGTGCTTAGAATTTCCTTAAGTGCTTATTCTAACAGGTACAATCCAGCTGTAATCCTTATTCATGTCAATATTAGTAAAGATCCAAGTCTCCCTGTTGTGTATTCTGATGCCATTTATTGTAGTATTTCTCTTGAATTTGTTTGCTTCCTTCTTCTGATGCCCAAAAGAAAGTTGATTTCATCAAACTTTTGGCATTGAATGGTAAGAGATAAGTTAAAACTGGTGGGATTTACAGAGTCTCTTTTAAAAAGACGCTAAATTGAGTAGACAAGAGAATTAAATCTTTACAGATGGCACAGGGTCTTCTTGCTGTCTCATACTGAATGCACCACCTGCTAAGAAATGAATTGAAGACAAAAGGAAGGCAATAGAAAAGGATCATAAACTCTAACAGATCAAATATATTGAAGGACTGAAGGTTAACTGTCCCAGAGAGTATGAGGAACAACTGACAAAAGTAATAAATCTTTCTTCAAATGCATCAAGAACTGCCAGAGATTATATGGGGCCAATAGATGATACAGGTATCAATGGATTGCCTACATGAAGTAATGTCCTTGCAGAACAAGTAAATAAACTATCTCTAGAGTAGAAAATTTTGGAGAGATTCCGATTTTGGAACCATTCTTTGTGAAGGTCCTCATCAGAGGATCATCTGAAAACTACAGTTTTTAAGTAATAGAGCAGATTGGAGAGAAAGAAAAAAGAAAAAAAAGGTCAGAAACACGCTTCTAGAAGCAGATGGTATTCGCTTAAGCGTTTTACAGGAATTCAGGGGTCTGAGTGATTAACATTTGTGTGTAACCCTGTGCTTTACACAGCTTTGATAGCAGATAAATTTGACACTAGACTTTAAAACACATTTGAGCTGAGGTTCTGAGGAGTTACAGGCCTGTGAGAGTGATGTGCAGAGTAGGAAAATTGGTAGCAACAGTAAAGAAAAATGAAAATAATATAGATACAGACAAAAACGATCAGTTTGGAAAGACTTAGTACAACTTGTGTAAAGGGAAGTTATTACTAACTAACCTAGATGCTTTTTGAAGCAGTTTGATGAAACATGCTAGGCTATGAGGCGCAAGTCTGATAGGGATTGCCTGGATTTTCAAAATGCTTTTGGCAAGATTCCTTCATGAGAAGCTTTTAAGTATTTTAGTATACTGTATATTGTCTAGGTGCATGAGGGCAGTGACAGATAAAAAACGTGTTAAAAGACAGAAAGAGCCGGGGCTGGAAGGGGCGAAGGTGTAAGAGTGTAATTGCAAGACGGAACAAGAGACGGTGTAATTGCAAGGTGAAACAAGGAACAGAGATGGAGCTCTATGGGGCTCTGTGTTGGGACCTGGGATATCCATTTCAGCGAAACTCAGGACATCCTTTAGAAAATATTAAGAAAAAAGACATACCGCTGTATTTAGTTCTGACCTGACTTTGTACTGTTACTTCTAACTATGTCAGTTCTACCATGTCAGTTTCCGAGCAAGTATCTCTGCATTGCATCTCTGAGAATTTTAGCTGCTGACATAAGTATCTGATTTAAATACCTAAAGGACAGATTTATAAACTTCCACTAAGCTTTTCAGTACAAATTTCTGAATGCTGAATAACTGAAATGTGAACACTGGGCACTCGTGTACTTTAAAAAACCACTTAAATCTTAGTGCAAATGCTTTCCCAGGATGAGTGATGCAGCTAACATTGATCATCAACAGACATGCCCCGGTGTGGTACAGACAGATATTATCTCTACAGGTTTCTGATGTCAGTGTATATGACACCATTTTTCCAGTGGAGTGATTTTAGGTATGCATGCGTGAAAATTGTGTAATGTTAAATTAGTCCCTAATAAAAGAATTTACGAAGTTCTGAGCTGACAATTAAAAGAGATTTGAAATCTAAAATGGGAACGACAGGTCTAGCAATGAGTGTAGAGGCTTAACCCAGCAAGAAGCTCAGCAGCAAGCAGCCATTCCCTCACTCCCTACCAGTGAAATGCAGGAGAGAACTGAAAAAATGAAAAAGTGTAGGAACTCATACACTGAGACAAAGAAAATTTAATAAGAAGGACAAGAAAATAAATAAAAAGAACAAAAAAACAAGTGATGCTCTAGCAGGTCCAAAGAAGAGCAACAAGGCTTGTAAAGGGCATGGAGAATCTGCCCTCGGAAGAACGACTATAGTAACTGGGGCTGTTTAGTCTGCGGAAGAGGAGGCTGAGGTGAGAACCTCTCTTCCAGTGATTGCAGAGAGATTGGTGTTGCTCTCAGTGGTGACAGGTGACAGGATGAGGGCAATGGCCTCAATTTGTGCCAGGGGAGGCTTAGGTTGGATATCAGGAAACACTTCTTTACAGAAAGGGATGTTAAGCACTGGAATAGGCTCCCCAGGAAGGTGGTTGAGTCACCATCCCTGGATGTGTTTAAAATCCATTTGGATGTGGTGCTCAGGGACATGATTTAGAGGAGGGTTGTTAGAGTTGGGTTGTGGTTGGAATTCATGATCTTGAGGGCCTTTTCAAACCGAACAAGGAACAACTAGCATTCTGCCTCATAGTGAAAGATAAGAGGTGTAGGTATTTTTTATTTCCAGTTGTACGTAGAAAACATCTATTTTGAGAATCCTCTTTCTTACACGTAAGAATAAATTATAGAAAAGTGAGCCATTGAGCCCTCTTAAAATGAATGGTATAAAAACTATTCGTATGAAATGACAGCTATATAAATATAGATATTTGGTGCATTATATCTGGAAAAATACAAGGGCTGCCTTGTATTTTGTACAATGGGTGCACAGGGTTAGTCTATGACACGCTGTGATCATAAGGTCTGTGTTGCAGCCAGGAAGCAATGGAAGCACAGAGTCATACTTCCTTCCATGCAATGCTTTGGAGCTTTGCTAGGGCATGCGGGTTGCTGCTGTGGGGCTCAGTGAGTCCTTGTGAGCAGTAGAAATGGGCTATTTTGTTACAGCACACAGATTGACAGCTATGCTTCTTCTTATTTCAGGCCAAAAGTGAGCTGTGGTGTATCTTCACCTTCAGCATAGTATGAAATATTTGATTTTGTAAAATTAAACAGGGGAAAGATTCAAAACAGGCAGAATTCTCATTAATATATCTGTTACATTAACTATCAAATTCCTTTATGTTTAAATATGTCAGATATATTTCACCTTTCATTTAATGCATATACTGCCTTTTCATTGTAGAAAGTCAGGTGCACAGACGCAGTAGTTTCAGTGAAGCAAAGAATGAGCCCCTGACTCCTGAGGCTTATGAAAAGACTTTAAGAAAGATCAAAATAATGTCTCCTAGGTGTCAAACAGGAACTGCTGGCACGTTCAGCCCTTGTCCTGATTTCATTTCAAGAGGTCTTTGCTGGCTATGCTTTTCATCTGTTGTGAATGTATAGCAAGGTGGGGTTCAGCCTTTTCTTCTAGACAACAGAGATCAGATGAGAAGGAACGGTCACCAGCTGCACGTGAGGACATTCAGGCTGAATTTTAAGAAAAACGACTTCTCAGAAAGAGTGGTCATGAATGGGATGCCCAGGGAGATGGTAGGGTCAAGGTCCCATGCCCAACCTTCATGTCCACTATGCCCACTAACCAAGAGCTCTGTAGATGTGGCACAGAATGACACGGTTAGTGGGCGTGTTGGGGAAAGATGGATGGCTGAAGTACATGATCTTAGCGGTCATTTACAAGCTTAATGTTTCTGTGACTGCATGAAAAATTCATTTTACGGAGATAACTGTGTGCATACACTTCAGTTTTGCAAAGCTATGGAGAATCCATATCTTTTGGGCTCATGGCATTTATTCAGAAGACCCCAGCAAGCAAGATGATAGAGGTGGAGTATATTATCAACACCATCATATCTGCATGTGTAACGTGGGTACCGTCTTTGTTTTCACAAACCCACACTGCCAGGTACTGTTCCCTTTCTGAAGAAGGCTTGATGATCAGCAAGCGTTTCTGTGAGTCAGGAGGCCAGTGTCTCTCTTCAAACATTTCCCAGCCTCTGTTCTACACTGCTTTCTCCAGGAAAGTTCAAGTCCTTGGAACACACGTACCAAGCAGCTCTAGGAAATACTTACTACTGCTATCTATACTACTTTTTGACCTCGGACGAGTCTTTAAAAAATTAGAATAGATAAAAGTCTTAAGAGTATTGAGACGCCAAAGGTGAAGGCATAATTTTTTTTGCTAGCTGGCAGAAAGGAGCGATTAGAGAGAATACAGAGTTCAGAACTGGCTATCAGAAAGTAGCTCGGGGACAATCACCTGCCTTGTTTGATGTTATTTGCCATGCATATGATGGCTCATTTGAAATAGCACGAAGAGGGTAATGGAGCAGCATAGTGGCAGGTTGGCAGCCTGGTGGCTGCAAGAAGCACAGAGACAGGAACCCGCCAGGAGACTGACTCTGAGCTCCCCATGGAAGGATGCCCGGGAATCTGCGGGAGGAGGGAATCTTGGAGAAGATTTATCTCTGGTTCAGGGCACTGGAGGAGCCAGGAAAAAAAACATCTGGGAAGGTCTCAAGGAAATAAGCGGCCATTAGTGGAAAGCTCCCACCCAACAATTACACTCACTGAAAAGAGGCAAGTGAATGGAAGGCAAGACCTAAAGGTAACCTGTCAATCTGAAGTGTCTGTACTGACTTCGGACAAATGGATTGCACAGGAATTACTCGAATATGTTTTCCAGAGAGGTACTAAATGCCCTTTCTAGAGACAGTTCAGGCTGGACGGGCCTCTGAGCAACCTGACTGAAATGTGGGTATCTTTTTTATTGCAAGGGGATAGGGCAAGACGTCCTTTGGGAGTTCTTTCTAAAATGTTTCTCTGATTCTCTGATATGATTTTTGGTCAGAAAATTTAGGATGTAGGATTCATTTTCCCTATGCCAGGGATAAAAACAAATCTGAAATACCATGCAGGAGAATGTAAGCAGTGATGCTGCAGGTGTGCATCCATTTTTGTCACTTTTGAAAGACAGAATGGGCCCTTGTGTGGCACCATATACGGTGGTGTGTGTCTTTGTCCACTTTATATTTCTAACTGCAGACAATTTGTGGCAACACAAATACTACATAATAAAACTTTGTAAACGGAAGCGGTTTCAGACAAAAACATTTGGGGAAAAATTGCTTCAGTTTTGATATTTTTATTATTTATGAGTACTAACTTTACCTGTGGTGGAAGTTTCTTACAGTATATTTGTTTTCTGCTTGTTTTTAACAAGTATTTCCTTGTTTTTCCATTTGCACACTGTATTTCCAAAACTACCTTTCAGAAAAAAATCTAACCATCAGAGTTCTGAAGGACAAATATACAAAGATGTACAAATATAGATGTATTCCTGCTGATGTTGTTTAAAATTGGACAAGAAACCAAGTTTTTAAAAGACAGAATTCTAAAAATTTGGGAGATCACCTTTTGCAAGAAATAGTTGTCAGTTCTGCCATATAGAATTCTTCGCTCATCACTAATGACTGACTGACCATGACAGACGGAATTTGCTGCCAATAAGGTTCATCTTAAAAACATTCCTAGAACTTTTTTATTTTTTAAAGATGAAAATCAGCTGATAGTTTACTACTGAAAAGAAATCTTTCATCATACAATTTTTGGTAGAGCTGCGCAGAGATTGAAATTATCCTAAAGCCCGTGTATTTGCATTGCTAGTCTACATGCTCTATGCCAAGAAACGATATTAATGTACCCCAAGTTAATAAACTTATATGTGACCTTGCTGTGCTAATATCCCTCCACTGGCTGGTGTCCCTGAATCACTTTACTGGGGCAGTTTCTGTAGTCTGGAGTTATGACAGAGCACAGAGTCAAGGATTTAGTCCTGAGCTAAAAACCCAGTCAGTACAAATACTCCATTAAGTGCTCCTTCCATTTTCTCTCTTTCATTAAATAAAATAATTCTATACTTTTTTGACGTGTGAGATCCGCAGCTGTCTAAATCCTTCTTTTTTGAGGTGACCAAACTTGGAAGTAAATATAATATTTTCTACCAAAATCTTGCGCATGTTGCTGGGACGTATACGCCTGAGTGACAGGATCATTTTAGTCTCATCTTGCTGAGTGCGCCAGCTGCCCAGAACCTGCAGCCTCTGCGAGGCTGATGGGAGCACAGTGTTCCATCCTCTCCTGGACACCCAGCTTCTGGCCAAGCCTTCTCGACATGCCCATGAGGGCCCTGTACGCAGTGGCCATTACCTTGTGGTCGCAGAAGGTA
The DNA here is from genome assembly GCA_016647715.1 of Pavo muticus. Classification (NCBI taxonomy): domain Eukaryota; kingdom Metazoa; phylum Chordata; class Aves; order Galliformes; family Phasianidae; genus Pavo; species Pavo muticus. The sequence continues at coordinate 10,520 of JACDJE010000587.1, read as the reverse complement.
CATGCTGAATGATTCTCTGACTGTGGCTTGAGGCTCCCTTGAGCCGTGTAGTATGCTGCTGCTTTACACAAGTAAATGCCCCTCTCTTCAAAAGGGCAGATCACAGCAGAATTATAGTTTCTGACTTCCTTTCATGTGGAGTGCAGAATTTTACGTCACTAAAGCAAGCTCAAGTATATAAAAAAATAAAGATGCAGTTTGTAAACAGAGAAACTCCTGGATCATAAAACATCATGTACAGACAGCTTACTTCACTTTGTGACTGTGCAAAGTTTGTTCATAAGAATTTCTATTCATTGTGCAGCACGACATGCAGCCAAGCACCTTTTTTTCTGATCCCTGTAAGGTTCCAAGGAGCTTGGCGCTACCCCTCTTTGTTCGATTTTTCTTCACATCCCATACTTGTACGTTTGTAGCGTTTGTCCTGCTGGAGGAAATGTCCAGGCGCAAGGTGACAGCAGGGTAAGGTGGCTGCATGTCCTTTGAAGGCGCTGTTTAGCATAGTCAGCTAGAGCAGCAGCTTGTTCCTGCCAGCAGAAGCATTCCTGTAAGAGTAAACAGAACCAAAAGCAAACAATTTTACGCTTCTGCCTACCGGATGTTTTCAGGAATGTACTACATATATAAGTATTTATATATATGTATATGTACCACATAAAAAAAAAGTTCTTATAAAAGTTCTATTGTAGTACATACACATATATTTGGATAAATATATGTATACAGTATATACAAGCCTTCTTACCCTTCTTAGGACCTGAATTAGTACCTCAATGCTCTTTCTGTATTACGGTGCCCAAAACTGGACACAGTACTCGAGGTGAAGCCTCAAGAGATACGAGTAAAGGGTCTGCATTATTTCCCTACTAATGCTCACCACACCTTTCCTGATACAAGCCAGGATGCCACTGGCCTTCTTGGCCACCTGGGTACACTGCTGGCTCATATACATCAGAACACCAAGGTCCCTTTCCATATGGGAGGAGTGGCTGACACACCGGAAGAGTATGCAGCCAATAAACAGGACGTGGACATACTGGATTGTTGAGCAGGGAGGAAACTGATTACGTTTAACAAGAGCAAGCCTTGCACCTAGGGAGGAATGCACCAGTAGATGTTAAGGGATGATCTGCTGGAGATATTCTTGTGTTCTTGTAGACAACAGGTTATCATAACAAGACCAGGTTATCAATGATAAAGCAAAATGCCCTTGTGGCCAAGATGACGTGTGGTATATTGAGGTGCATTAAAAAGAATGTGGACAGATGGGGGAGGGGATGTGATCCTATACTTCTACTCCGCCCTGCAGAGGTAACATTTAGACTACCTTGTCCAGTTCCGGGCTCCACAATCCAAAAAAGACTGGGATCTCCTAGAACGAATAGAGAGCAGGGACACAAACACTATAAAGGATCTGAAGTAGCTATGTAAGAGAAAAACTGAGTAATATGATTCTGTTCAGACAGGGGAAAAGAAGACAGTCAAATGATTACAAATATCTAAAAGAAGCTGCGATGTAAGTGGATAAGAACAGGCCATTCTTGTTGCTGCGTAGTGGTGGGATACGGTGTAATGGCCTAAAACTCGAACATAGGAAGTTCCGTACTAACTCGCAGATCAATTTCCTTATGGAAAATAAGGAAAATTATGGAGTGATAGAGCACTGGCAGAGTTAGTTGAGTCTCCTTGTATGGAGAAATTCAGAACTCATCTAAACGCCTACCTGTGCAACTTAAGTTACTATAGGGCTAAAGCAGGTACTTAAGCCAGGAGATTGGACTTGATAAACTCTTGTGCTCCCTTTAAGCCCCTGCGATTCCATGACTCTTTGATTCTGTCACAAGGATTTCCATGTCTGCCACAGGTTGTGCATTATACGCACATGAAGGGCAAGAAGATGATCAGGGTAGATTTATCAAAGAAAGTCATGGTCGATAAATTTTATAAGCATCTATAATGAAATTGTAGATTAAAGGATGATGGTTAGCAGTGGATATTATCTTACAACATGTCAGTAAGGTCTTTGACACCGTGTCCAATGAAAACCACTCCGAAAAATCTGATGAAGCATGAGTAGAGTGAGCAGTGATTTGTGGTTGAACTGGCTGAATGACCAGGTTCAGAGACAGGTGATAAGTGACTTAAAGTCTAACTGGAGGCTAGCAATTATAAATACACTCCAGGGGTTAATACTGAGTACAGTTTTATATTGTTTTAATATCTTAAATAATAATAGGGTTACGACTCTGTTTGTCCTCATCAAATTTGCAAGTGATGCAAAACCAGTAAGGAGCGGTTGGATACATGGTCATGGTGGCAACAACAGAGAAGTTTACGAGCTGGAAGAGAAGGTTGGGAGAAGCTCTTGAAGTTCATCGTGGTCAAATTGCGAAGTGCTTTCCTTGGGAAGAAATCAATCTGTTCTTCATCACACGCTGGGTACTACTTACCTGAAAAACACCTTTGCAGAAGTGAACCTCCAGACACCAAGTAGAATATGAACATGAATGCGCCGTTGCTGCTTAAGATAGTGATACCCTGGGCTACATTAGGGAAAGAAATGACAACAGGCCAAGGAAGATTCCTCTGAATATGCAATACTGAGCCCACATCTTGGAATTCTGCATCCATTTTTGGGCTCACAAGTACTGAGAGATGTCGACATACAGGAGCCAGTCGAATGAAGTCCCACAGAAATAATCAAGAGATTGGAGCACTGATTTTGTTCATCATTCGATTGCTCGTGCCTTGTACGTACATCAGTCTCTTTCAATGTGCCAGTTTTTCTTCTTGGAAATCATAAATTCCTTTTTGCTGTCATTTTTTGTAAGCTTTTATCTCAAATCCTATGCATATTACACTTTTAGTGGCTTTCTTCTATAAACTGTCATTACAAAAAAAAAACCTTGGTTTTTTGGTAATTGCAGAGCTCAATTTCTCAAATAGTTTAATAGAATGATACAAAGTAATCAAGACATTAGAGAAAACAATTAAGTGAAATCACGTAGAAACGTGCTCTTTGACAGCCAGTCACCAATAGGAGGCTCACTGCCCTTCATTTAAACAAGGCCAGCCGAGAAAAAGTGGTCCCTGCTCACAAGCGCAGGAGCACAGCCTTTCATATGCACTCATCCAGATGAGTAGCTAAGAAGGAAGGAGAAGAGAGATAGGCAAGAGACTGTATTCAAACATTCGGCTACTGTGCTGTGGCTGGCTTTTTTGTTCTAAAACAGGGAATGCTTTTGTGAAGCCATGGGAAATGTTTTGAATGTCTTAAATTTGCTTTATTCTTTAAAGAGCGAAATAAGCAGGAGGGATTGTACTTAGCCAAAAGCATGAAAAAACATTAACTCAATTTTTACGGTTTGCAAATTTCCTACATATTTCTCCATGCTCAGGGGAATGCAAGAATAGATTAAGTCTTTTGTGGGCAGCCAGGATGTACCCACGTTGGACTTGTTCTCTCCAAGATACATTTTCGGTCTAGCATAGGGCTGTTAATTTTCACTGTAAAGGGAAATGACTTCACAGGGTGTATGAGAAGGAAGGGTTTCTGTATACTGTCTCTCTCCAAAAAATAGTGGCAGTTTCAGGAGAACCAACAGCACCTAATGGTGCCACAATACACAATGTAGGATGTGCAGACCAAATATCCTGCAGTGTGCATTTCGTATCGTGTAGGTGTGGTATGAGAAGAAGAAAATGATAGATCTAATTTATAGCACTATAACAAAGCCTTTGGTTCTGGACACCATCTCTCTCACTTTGATTTGTTAGATTCAATTCCAATTAGATTGTATTATATTGCATTATGTAATATTCCTCTATCATATTTAGTAAATTATTTGTATTCCTTGTCTCATTGCCGCTTCTTTTTGTCATCTAGGCGCTTCTCCCTAGCTTTTTCTCTTCCGCTTTTTCCATGGCCCGTGGGTCCTCATATCCTGTCACAAAACAAGGCCAAACAGGACTAATCGGTGACAAACACGGATATTTGAAAGTTACTATGACTATGACTTAGAGGCTTTAACATATCTTTGTTAAGCGCAAGTCAGAAAAGAACCATTCATGCTTCCTCCAGTTAAGCACTCCAGTGATTTTTTTTACTGACAGTGATACTATCTTGTAAGTCTTAGTGGCAGCCGTTTTAAAAAATCTGGAGAATATGTTTAAATAGCAGAATTCTGTGTCCAAAAAAAACATGGTAATGAATTCAGTAAAATGAACTCTGATTTAAGACCTTTTCATTTTTTTATTATTCATGCTCATGAAATGGCATATGCATAGTCATCTCTGAAAGGCTGGAAACTTTCACCTGAGTTTTCTAGATGTAAAACTAGCAAGTTCAAGAAAATGCAGGAAAAGCTCAGAGACGATGTCCTTAAGCGAGAAAAAGAGAACAAATTATCAGTACAATTAAATTTAGTCTAGGTTTATATATTTTAGGTGTAGGTAGTAAAGATATATGGCTCAGATTAAAGAGAGCATTTTCTTGAATGGCACTGAACTCAAGAATGGCCTTTGCAAGTAATTAGCTTTCTGATAGAGAGCAAATGAATCATGGAACTGAAACATATTCTTTCTGCAAAAATACCTTTGAGCACAGAAATATGTAAACCTTCAGTGGCACCTCTCTCTACGGAGTGATTCATCTCTTTCGATAGCTGATGAGCTAGCTACATTTAAGACTAAAACACTGTTGATTTTGTATACCTACCAACGGGAGTTTACAGGGAGGGTAGTAAAAAAACCTGGTTGTTTGGACACCAAAAAAATAACAGCATAATCTTCCATGTTTTCAAAATTCAAAGCTCTCAACCTTTTTTGGCATCTCAGAAAGGCCATTGCTATGTGGTAGTTTTCTTGCATTTCCCAATTTTTGATGACGCTTCATAATTAATTTCTTATCATGGAGTGTTTCAAGCCGCACTAGACATGAATAAAAGATTGTGCAGTAGGTATACGCGAAGATGCCCATTTTGGACCAGTGGTCATAGTGTAGTAGGCCAAAATACTGCCTAGAGTTGAAAAGCTGAGATAGTTTTGTGTTAAGAAAATGGGGTAGAGCAGCGAGTGCCTTGTACAAGCCAAAGAAATGCAGTAAGGTATGACCTGGCGTGAAGGAAAAAGAGTGTGTCTAGTATCTGGATCTGTCCTCTCCAGAAGTATAATTTAATTTCCCCTCATGTATTTGATAATCCCAAGTGTACTAGAATTTCGATGGGAGAAATATTTCAAATTCTGGTTCAGGAAAGTAGTATTCCATATAGAACAAAGGAAAGCTGAAAAAATATCTACGAATTCTTCAGTAAAATATTACGACTGCTTTTTAGTGGGAGGTGGGAAAGCATTGTGCCCTAACAGCAACACAGTTGCTTCTGCAGGAGCAATCAACAGCGTATTTCCCTTCGCCTGGGGAAACCTGCTTTACAAGAGGAATGCCAAGTGCATGGTAGTGGTTAGAGTGTAGCTAGTATGCTAAAAGTGTGTCTGGTTTAGAAGTAGTACAACAGAGGACAGAGTTAATGAATCCCAACTGCAAAAAATCCTGCACCTCTTAAGCTGCTGTGCGCTGTGTGTCTTCAGCTTGTTGGCGCAGTGTCTCCAGCTTGCGGAATCTGACCTGGAGGCACTCTTAAGGATGAAGCAAGGCAAATGTATTTGCTGGATCCTATTGGAAATGCTTGCATGGTACATTTCAAACACCCTCTAGTAAGGCATGGCCAGTTTTCTGTCATTTCAGCATCTTATGATAACTACGTCATAACTGAAAATGGTACGTACTAATAACGACGCATGGTTTGGGAGCGAGGATCTTATCACCTATGGCAAATCAATGATAACATTTCATTCTTTCTGCCAAACTTGAAACAGATGAGTAGTAGTTGATGAAAACTTTCTTATTAATCTTAACACAATCCATTTACACGATGTCCTTCCTGGAAATGATGCTTGATACAAAGCTGTCTCTTACGGCTTCCAGAAAAAACGTTCCCTTTCCAAAACTTGTAATAGTTCCTTCAGTTCTCTAGTAAAATTACTATTTGTCCTCTGATAATATCTCTGCACTGATTTTTTGCTTCGTTTTGTTTTTTCTCAGGCCACTCTGAGATGCAGCTGATTTAACAGTGTGTGATTCCCAGAAAAAAAAAAAAAAAATGTTTTCACAGAAGTAATTTCATTTCTAGGTACACACATAACTGCTGTGAGAACATGAGGTCAGGAAACAGAGTGCTCAGCACAGCATTTTCAAGCGGCCTTGCATTCAGGTCTTTTCATTATCAGTATCCACTGTGGCTTAGCTATTTGACATCTGTATCTTTACTTCCATTTATGCCTTTTAAAGATTACATAATGTCCTAACTTAATTGACTGAAAGTATCTACATTTTGTGTTGACATCCAGTTGAATGTTTTTAAAAATCTTGTTCATCTACCTTATAATATATATTTCCTTTTTCAAAACTTCTGTAGAGAGATAGCTTATTGAAAATTACCCATTTTCTTGTCAAGTTTTCAATTTAGATTGGAAATTTCCTGTGAATTCTCTCCTATTCTCTGTATTATTGAAATGAATTTTCCCTAAATGAAAAGCGTTTAAAATATTTGTCACTTCTAAGGCATAGAAGCTCCACTGCAGAAGTGTTCATCACAGAGCTACTGGTTAGCAGTGTATATTTCCTTGTTCTTTATGGCTGTCACTAGGACCCAACAATAAAATAATATGTGACAAATCACTTCATGTCTTACTGCCAAAGAAAGGCTCTTTAATAGCAAGGAGATACAACAAGAGATCAAAAACTCATCTTGCTGGCCTCCAAACCTGATAATAAAACTTTGTTTTGATGCCTTGTAAACCCACTACACTACAATTTTAACTAGAGTTAGATGAAAAAGGTTGAATTCCATTATCTCAGATATCGGTGGACCCCAGCAGCAACAGGGAGTATCAATTTAAGAATATCTGATTAGAAAACTCTAATTTCCTCTATACTAGAGAGGCACTAAAAAGATTATGATACCAAAAATTGAAGACTTTAACAGGCACATGCAAGTTTAAGTTTGTGGAGAACATCTTGAAGTCATAAACAATTTCACAGCATATGTAGAAAAATTTTCTGCTTTTTTATTTCCTGACAAAAACTAGAAAATTTGCAGAAATTGTCATCTCTGGAGAAAACAGTAATAGAAATAATTGAAAAAAAATTCAATATTTTGATGTTTAGAAATCGAAATACTACAAGAAAAAAGGCTAAAATTACATTTATGCCATGGAGAAAAGGGAGGAATTGACTAGCTGTATCGCGTACCACTCTTCGACACACTGTTCAAACAAGCAGTCTAGAGAGACTATGAGAACTTCTCCTTCTTGGATATCAGGCAGCTTCAACAAATTATGGGTGAACTCATCCACTAAGTTTGAATACAGATCTATAATTTGAGTATCAGAAATTAATTTGTATATTATTTCCCCCCGGCTAAACTTTTTATGGCTATGGGAAGATACAGGTAATATTTCGCCCTTACTTCGGTGTATCAACATGATTTTTATTCATCTCCGTTCTGAATCTCTTCTGTTTTTCCTTTTCTCTCCACATCGATCTTCTCTGTGAGCGTTATGCTATAGTTCCACTTCCTGAGGAGATAAAGAACTAGAATTAAGCCTTGTATGGCCTTTCCATTCAGTTGCATTAGTTCAATTTTTTATGAGTTGCTCTAACATACAGCTATGACTTTGGCACTTGAAAATCTGAATGGGACATAGTGTCTCCATTCTTACCATTGTTAGATCTTTTAAATGCATTTAGAAGGTTCTGAATTTTCTTTTTGTTTTTATTTATTTTTTTCCAGTTCTCTAGAAATTCGATCAGGGTACTCCTGGAGGGCTGCTCTAAGAGATGTGGAATATTTCTCACTTCAGCCATCTTACACCGTGAATATTCATTTGTGCACTCATGCATTTTCTGTTCTAAGAGATCACTAATCTGTTCACAGTGCATGCACTGATTACATGCTGCTATATGGGAGAGCAATCTACTACTTTCCCCTCTTGCATTACAGCTGCAAGTCGAGCTGCTTATTAAATGAGAAAACATGGTAAGGCTTACCCTAGGGACGTGCCATTATCTTTTATCTTCTGTTTTCAAAAAAACAATTAAAATGTTTATAAACATATTTAAATTTAAAAGGGTAGATGTTTCACAGGTTGACATGGTCTAGAGAAGTCACAGGCATGAGTTGGTGGTTGGCTAGATGGCTTTAGTGGTCTTTCCAACCTTAGTGATTCTATGATTCTAAGAAAAGCACAAGAAAGGGCATTAAAAAAATAATGGAGTGAGTAATAGCAAATATCTGAGGGACTCAAAATAAGAAGTATTTTATATTTGAGTAACTTTCACTCTGTAATTTCAAAACTCTCTCACTACTTGATCTGAAACACATTTTTCTGAGGTAGGCTCATGTCTAAGGTATACGGAATGCTTTTTGATCAAGCAATCAAGGTTATGAAGGATGCATATTTTAATCTGATCAAATGAGTTCTCGTGAGAAGTTTGGAAAAAACCAGAAGAATGTAGGATCTTGGGTAGAAATAGACTTTTTTTCCCCCAGTGTATTCAATCCTTGGATAAATATCATGTTCTTATATAAATTTTTACAATGCCCAATACAGTTGTTGCCCCTGGGGCACGCTGGAATTAAAATATATTCTAACTAGTAAATATTCATTATCAGCTTGACTTACTTCATAGTAGTCAATCTTGCTTCCTGCCACTGACAGTGCTTTTTTAAAGGTCAGTTACAGTCTTGTCTATTTTTAGCTAACCTTTAGCAAATTCTAGGTTTAAAATGCGATATGTGCGAGGAATGAATTGCTCTTTCAGCCTTTTAAAATTTCTGAAATTTATCCAGGAAACGAAAGATAAAAACCTACAGTTTGAAATGTGATTTGCATTTTCATGTCACTACCGTAAATAAAGTCTTGATAAATAGTTAAAGATTGAGAGCTCTGAGAGTCAGCCAACTCATCATGTCTGATTTATGGTGTTTAAATCTGGTGATCAGGTGAAAAAAAAACTCTGAAGATGTGAACAGCGTGCAGAATTACGTTTCTTGAGGGGAAGCCCAAAACTAATGGTTTTGTCAAATTGACAGAGATTTTTATGGACACCAATTTAGTTATATAGTCTCATCAGCATATTGTAGTTCCGAGTCATTTATTGCATCTGTATGATACTTTTTATTTAAACATATATTTGTGTAGGTGTTTGCTTTAATCATAGCAATTTTAAATTACAACCACAGAATCTATTGCATCATTTACTTTACATTAAACACGGTTTCAAGCTTTCAGCAATACTTAGAAGCAGACAGGTAGGCAGGGAAACACTCTACTATTGTAAATATCCTGACAATTTGTCTGTCTGGATAGAAAATAAGAAAACATATTTTGGCAGGCTATATAAAAAACACAGCATAAAGCACTATTGCTAAACACTGGAATATCTTATTATTTGAACGTTCTTAAATTCTAATCTGACCTTTATCATGATTTCAGCCTTTTAGAAAGAAAAAGCAGAATAGAACCAGCAGATGTCACTCCAGTAGTAGCAAAACAAGAAGACTAAAAGCTACCTCTTGCCAAATACTTGTACTTTTCATCTGGGCGAAGAACCAAGGTCAACGTGATGTTTTTTTTCTGACACCGGACTGAGCGTATATCACGAATCATATGAATGCGTGTCAGAATTTACAGCTATGAAGAGGATTTGGGAAGATGTAACACTGAGAGGCAGAAGATTTGATTATTTTTCTTAGAAATAAGCAAAGAGATAGAACAGATTGCTTTGGGGACTTTTTTTTGTACTAACTTATTCTAACATTTACTAAAAACACTCTTCATAAAATTCAAATGAAAATAAGAATACACAATAATAAATTTAAGCTGTTGTACTGTGAACAGCGTGCTTAAGTCTACAAGACCCTAGCTTGGTTATGAGGCATGTAAAGCAGTGTTATAATACTCAGGTGTGCTGTCCTCAGGAGAGCTGTTCTGTCTACTGAGACTCACTTTTAGACTTAGTCATTCCACTTTCAGCATCCATCTGTTAAGTGACTGTCTCATGATTCCATGCAATGACGTAAAGGGATCATCTTCCTAAAATGAGAATTTTGAAGTAGAATACAACGTTTACGAAAATACAATGTGTACCATACAGTCAGAAATTAACAAGGTGCAACACTTGACTTTAAATACGTTTAGCCTGAGAAGAAATGAAGATACGTTTGTTATAATGCATTGAGTGGGTTACAAAGTACAGACATGGAAAATAGTGTATGTGAAAGGACTATTCTTTATTTTCACAACATGATCGCTCAGTAACCACATGAGAGTCGAAAGAATTGAGGGCAATGAAACCAGTTCACGAGAATCCCTGAATGCTTATTCTTTACCCCATCAAAAAAATATCAGATAGCTTTCAAACTAATTTCTAGCACTTTTTTTTTTTTTTTTCCAGTTTT
>JACDJE010000623.1:296170-315250 GCA_016647715.1 Pavo muticus | reverse complement strand
CAAGACTCCAGAAGGAGCAATCTCCAGGAAGAGAGCCTTCCTCAGTGGAAGTCAGCCCTTAAATGGGGTCTAGGAGAGGTGGAGCCTGGCTCCACCCCTTCCAGGCACACAGGTGAATTGCTTTCACCTGTGCTCCCATGGCTGACTCAGTGCTTGCCTCAGGTGGTCAATCAGAGGTTCAGGCCATGATTCAACAGTTCCCATACAACCCTTCATGATCATATACCATTTTTTAAATAAAAGTAACCTTGTCAGACTTCTCTGTAATAGAGAATGACAGTATTCCTTTGATGATCCAGATTATAGGATGAATAGATTGTCTGTAACCTTAACACAAATATTTATCCTTTTAGTATATCCATTGAAAAATAGTCCTTAGAAATAATTACTTATGATCATTTTGTATGATCTCAGTAAAGGCTTCAACAATGATATAGATCCTTTGTATTAAGCACTTTTCAGAAACGTGCTTTCCAGAGGGTTGTTAGTCATCTAGCAAGACAGACAAAAGACAAAAGTTGGGAAGCGCTGGCTGCACAATTTTATGATAGGCAGCTAGGGTACTCACCAAATAGTTTCACTGATTAAATGTGTAGTGGAAGAATTTCTTGTGACAATAGGCTGCATGGTTTGATACAAATACTGTCAGTGTCTCCAAACCATATTTATTATTTTTAACCTTGTGAGCCTGTGGAACAGTTGTTTCCCCCTCATTCTCCCACCATGAGCTAAAAATTGCTGAACTTTTGTGTATATAATTGGATTTGAAAGAGTAGAAAGACAACTGAAGGCTTGAGAAATGCTCCTGAAGTACAGGAGGGTAAAGAGAATTTCTAAAAGATTTCAAAAATGCAGTAATTTTCCTTCCCAATTACTAAAGCAGACCAAAGTGCATTGCTGATGCTTTTCAGGGAGCAACAATTTCCCAGGAACAATGTTGGAAGTTCAAATATACTTTATGTTAGTTTTATTTGAAAATATTTCCATTTAAAGCTTATAACACTTCACTTTGCTGCAGAAGGCAAATATTAATATCCTGCAGAAAAACTTGTTTACCATTGATGCTCTGTGTATGTAAGGTGTCTACTATGCATATGAATAAAAAATCCAGAACTGAGGAACCAAAGGTGCAGCATATATCCTGCTGAAAGCAACAGGCTCGTTGCCAAACTGAAAATTACTCATCCAAGGAAGGCATGAATATAGGATACTTAGGAAGAAAAAACTTATCTAGTTTGAGCTTTCAAGAAGAGTTTCAGAAATTAATCTTGAACTAATTTGATAATAGATAACTCTGGAAGATTATTTATTAAAGGCACACAGTGTAATAAGGTTGTTGGGTTTGTGTTGTTTTGGCTTTTAATGAACTACAGAACATTTTCAGTATAACAGCAGTATTTAATTCTTGGAAAAATACTAATTATACCCTAAATACAGTTAGTGTGGGTGATATGCAGGTATGATATCCAGGAAAAGCAAGCATATTATGCTAGTAAATGCTATCTCCTTTCTATTGTTAATTTGAATCATATAATCATGGAAATATTGATAGAAGAGAACTACTGGAGGTTACTTAGTCCAATTTGCTGTTCAAAGCGTGATTATCACTGTCAATTTGTAGACTTTTATAACTTTCTGTGGAATGTGTTAGGTGAGATTATGAGCGCAGTAAACACTTCTGTTTTGTCTTCTGTAAAATAAATGCAACAACTAGAGTTACATGTATACCGATGAATGGGTTTTTTAGTTTGATTGTCCAGGAAATGTGTCTTGGCTTGACTCACTATACGAAATTAAGAAAACTGTCTGCATCTAAGACTAATTATTCGAAACCAGACAGTTACAGAGCAGATCATACACAAAGTGTGATATGTGAGGAAATACAAGAATATGGCAGATGGCAGTTTTGAAGGTTCCCATGGGAAGCATATCTGTGAAGTTATGTCCCTCTGTGTGCAAAGATGAATGTTTATATGACTTCTAAACTCCTCCTAGACATCAGCAAGCATCATCACAGCTTTGATTTCATTCCCAGAACTACTAATCTCCCACATCAATATTTCCTGGAACAGAACCACAGCGTTGAAAAGCAGAGTGGCTCTTGCTGTAGGCAATAAGTCATGGAAAATGTAAAGCAGAGTGATAATATACCTGCACATGTGGGCATAGGAGTGGTATGTGGACACCCTCTTGTCTCCACCAAAAGGTAGTATGTCAGTAGATTCATGCTTACCCCTATTTAAAAAGATTTTCAATATTATTTATCAATTTACATGGCTCCTTAAAACCGTGGTACAATAGTTAATTCCTAAATTACTGTGAAATTCCTATGGAAGTACATATTACAGCCACATTAATAACACATTAGTTCATCATGATTAATGTTACTGCAATAAATGAATAATGATTTGCCTCTTTACCAAGCTTTTTTTATTTTTACCTTGACATGAAGAGGATCCACGGCATTGATTATCACAAATATAATGGATTGATTCATCATTTATGGGAAAAGCAACTGTTCTTCCCATAAAACTTATTCTTTTATTGCTTTTTGTCCCCCTCCTTTCCTCAGTAGATGTATTATCTTTGGCAGGAATTCAAACCATCTATAGATCACTCGTAAGAGTCAATTCAGCTTCAAGTACTGTGACTTAAATGCTAGCTGTGAGACAATGAGTGGAACTCAGGCAAATGGGTCATCACATATAAAGTCTGTCAGGAAAGAAGATAGTTCTCCTGGTTAATGAAGGTTAGGCATTAATGGCTGCCTCTGTACAGTGAGATTAGGTGTTGTTGCAGCTATTTTATTTTGGGTAAAGTTGATTTACCAGTGTACGTTGTGATATTTATATACTCAAAAGTGTCATGATGAAATACAATGCTTCTATTTTGCCAAGCAGAAGAAGGCTTATGTCTTTACTAAAATGGGAAGATATTGAAATTAATCTCTAGATAGCTTCTGTGTTCTCCTTAGCAGAGGTCATTAGTGTTTTCATGCTGTGTACATGATCATATAAGAGGGCTGTTCTGAAAATAATGCCTTCGTCTTGCTCCAATTATAGGAGGGAGAGAAGGTTCTTTAATACATATGTGTACTTGATGGCGAGATTAAGGCACAACAGGTCAAATGTTAGCCTGATCAGTTTATTATAAATCCTAGTTGCTTAGGGAGATGGGGAAGGGAAGACGAACAATAGAAAAGAGATAGGAAATAAAAGCAAGAAGTCTTTGTAGAAAGCAAGAGAGATAGTCACCACCATGGTTCCACTGTGGTTCCTAGTGTGTCCATTGATCCCAAAAACTCATCTGGTCACCACGGGGGATGGGAGAAAGACAGGAAGCTTCCCACCATAGCAGCAAGCAAGCCACAGGGTGTTCTTTCCTAAGAGGTTTTTTTCTCTTAGGGAATTCCTCTGCCAAAGGTTTCTTTTCTTTGGGAGTTCTTCTCCTCCAAAGTACTTAGTTTAGTGGTGACCTTTTATCCTCCCACTTTTCAGTTTGTTTTTTTTTTTCTTCTTCTTTTCTCTCCATTAGTGTGACGCACCTGGCCCAACAGATAAGCCAGTAGGGAGTGGTGCCTTCGTTGCCATGCACAAGCACTTTTGCCTTTTGCAGCAGTCAGCTCCTTCAAGCCACACCCCCGAAAAAGACTGCTTGCTCCACTTCTGTTTATCTTTAAAATCATAAGCAGAAGTATTGTGGCACAGTGACACCCACCGCTCACCCCCGTAGATAGTTCGCAGTAGTCAGCTTAGAGTCTTATCAGCAAAAAGCTCTCACGAAGCAAACTTTGAGCAAAAAAAAACAAACAGTTATGTCTTTCATAGCCTTCTGTTTTATTACATTGGCCCCCAATGTCAGAGGCAGATGTTGGTGGTATGGCAGTCGAGGTTGAACCTTACCACAAATATCCCTTTGCCTTTTGTTTCCATGAGACAGATGGCAGCAGGGGGGCTTTATACACACAGAAGTGTGTATAAAGCAGAGGTCTGTCATTGAATTCCACCATGAAGAAAAAGTGGCACCCATTCATCAATGCTTGCTGAAGGTTTGTGGTGACCACACTGTGGATGTGAGCACAGTGGATCATGTGTTTCAATAGTGGTGACAATGACAGTGGGTCACCTCCACTGGTGCAGATTTTTATAAGCAGGATAGGCTGGCAGAAATACATAGTTAGTGGTGGTAATTGTGTTGAAAAATGTTTTGTAGCTGTGTATGGGAACTGTTGAATCATGGCCTGAACCTCTGATTGACCACCTGAGGCAAGCACTGAGTCAGCCATGGGAGCACAGGTGAAGGCAATTCACCTGTGTGCTTGGAAGGGGTGGAGCCAGGCTCCACCTCTCCTAGACCCCATTTAAGGGCTGACTTCCACTGAGGAAGGCTCTCTTCCTGGAGATTGCTCCTTCTGGAGTCTTGTGAGCCTACAACACTGGTGAGCACCTTTCTTCTCTGTTTAACTATTCTTAGTAGCCTAACTTCTCTATATGCTGGTTAACCTTACAACCTGTTAACTTTATGATCTGTTAACCTTACATAGCTGAGAATTGGCTCTATCTAGCATTGTCTTTGTCTCTATTGTGCTTTCCATGGAAATAAATATGTGGTTCTACTTTTGAGGTGACCTACATATTAAAAGACTCACTTGTTAGTATGCACTTGGACTCATTTTTCATCACAATATTTTATGGCTATTTAAAAAGTGATCATTGTGCTGTTTTTTGTTTTGTTTTTAATATAACACTAAGGAACAGAAGAGATTATTCAGTATTTTGGTTTTCTTTTGACACCTTCAGTCTTTCAAGGACATAGTAGCTAAAACAAAGTTGCAAGAGCATAATGGAACTCAAAACAATGAAGAAAATATAGCATAGGTTAAGAATGTGGGGCTATGCATAAATAAGGTCTTATTCCTTATATAAAGAAGTACACCTTTCCAGTCTCTGTCCTTATGATGCAAATGATCTTTCACTCTACTCCTTTTCTAAATAGAAAATAAACTGTTTAGCTCTCAGAGATCATGCCAATAGATACACGTTGGAACTTCCAGATAAGTAAAGTCAGAAATATAGGACAACTATTCACAAAGGCATCCATCTGCTCACTCCAATGTCCTACTTCAAGTGTGCATGGTAGAGGGAAATTTTCTGTGCTGGTACATGCTGTGACACTGGGACTTAATCAACAGTATACTTAAAATACACATTTAAATGATCAGCTGCTTTTAGTCTTTTGCTATTCTAACTTTTACACTGTAATTCTTCCTCAAAATCAGATAATACTTTCAATGGAGAAAACATCTCAGTGAGAAAAAATTGTAAATATACCAATATCTTCATATGAAACATGAATTCAACAACAACAAAAAATACAGCTTTCCAAAGTATCAATTTTGTATAATGTAAAGTTCTCTTGCTATTACTCAAGATTTTCTCTCCTGAATTCCACCACATGCTGATAAAAATTCTAAGTATAATCTATCAACGGATGCCATCCATGTCTTGATGTTTTGCTTTGCATATAAATTCTGATTTTGTCCACCTTTCTCAGTCTTTCTGATTTATATAGGGAATCTTTTAAAATACTTTCCAGGTATGCAAAAAAGAAATATACTCAGCCTCATAAATTCAAAAGGAGACTGTGTGTGAGATTTCCCCATCTCCAAAGATGAAAAATAAAAATAAAATATGACTAGAGTATGTTGGGTTTTCCATATTGTTTCTAAAAGTCAGAAAAGCATATGTTTAACCACACTGTAAATGAACGTTTTTCTGATGGAGAGGGTCATATAAAGGTCACTTCCACCTTGAACTGAGAGTTTAGGAATTCACTGAAAGCCTATATATTAATGGTAAAACAAAACATGAATTTTCTTTGAAGATCCAGTCTGACTTTCAAGATCTGAATCTAGAGGTTGTGATTACATACTCTGCTATTATAAATTCTAGTCACTTAGCACCTGTAGACAAAAATGCATTTTTTGATTATTTTAAAATAATTTTGGAATAACCGTTTAGTATAAATTATTTCACTCAGCAGCTGAATTCTTTTAATACTGTTGGAAGTAAGACAACATATTTTTCTCTAGTGTTTCTTTAAATCTCTGAGAAATGTTCATTTAATCAAAGTCTTGAGAGAAGCTTATGTAATTATCTCAGTTATATCCATATAAGTACAGATTCACATCTATGGCTGTGGCTACGCATTGATATAACCCAGATATTGAGGGCTTCTCTAACTAACCAACTTCTAAAATTTCTTCTCCACAATTATTGTACAATTATTTTAGATCACTTAATAGTTCATAAGTTGAATATTCAGGATGAGTACCTAAATGGATCAGACACATTTATAGCGGCTGGAGGGAGAAATATTAAAACTTTACAACTTATCTCTCCCTCAAATCCTATACTGCAAAAATAACTGAAGTGCAGTTGACCCTTCTGAAAGGGATGGTAGGAAAGTGGTAGAAATATACTACCACTGTCTGAGTGGTAGTTGTTTTTTTTTTTTTAGTAAAGTGCATTAGCCACATTTCTGATGAAAAGGCTTGGACTATCCCTCCAGAAGTCTCAGTAAGAGGATACTTAGCCATTAACTATGCTTTTTCAAAAGTCAAACGCTTCTTGCTTAGAATCTCATCAAATTTCAAAATCAATTAAACTCATTAAAACATCTTAGGGTATTTTCTTAACTTTTCCCTTAACACAGTAATAGCTTAGATGCTGCTCTGTTTTATGAACATTTTCAGTTGGATTATTTAGTTTCCCTAGCTGAAAGAAATCAGTGCGAACCATCTTTTCTTCAAAATAATACTATATGAGGAGATCTGTTTTGTTTTTCTCCAGTAGTTATTTATCAAGCCATAGATATGACAAAGCTACAGAAATATGTCAGCTTATTCTATGTATCACGCTACTGCATTGTTTATATTTAAGTCTTTTCCTGTGTCTTAGAACAACCCCAGACATCAAATATGCATTATGTTTAGAATTACAGTCAACACTGCTGAATATTCATGTTGTCCTATCAACCACAAGATAAGTCTGAACTTCCTTTGTCAGTGAAAGTGAATGCCACTGCTATATTAACTGTAGAATCTACTCCACAAATATCTTCAAGCAAATTCTGACCTCTGTCTGAGAAAATACAGGGACAATAAATGACTACAAATATATAGCCAAAGCCCATAGCTACAAAAGAATATATAACTGTTGTATCCTTGAAGTAAAGTATCTGCAGGGCAGAACATAACGGGAAGCTACAAGTAGAGTGATCTACAAAACAGCACATTCAGTCCAAAAAGACCAATATCTATTGCAATATGAAGCTTGAACAACTTTTGTACATCAACTTGCTTAGTTGACATCTTATAAGCTGATTGCTTTGGAAATGTAATGAAATCGTGGGCCCATGATGAGTGAAATGTCAGTTTCTTTACGGGGATAGTCAAGTGCAGATTCCTCTGCAAAAAAAAAGGAAAAATGTGCAGGCAATAGCCTAGGATATAACATTTCCTGACAGAAGAGTTTTTTGAAATGTTCTGGTCTCTCAAAAGTAGACAACATCGCAAGTGCCAAAGGCAAATAACAATATTCTTATGTTACTTTGTCTTGATCGTTCGACCTAAATTCATTCTTACATGATTCTTTTCAGACTTGCTCTTTTATTTTACACATTAGTTCATTTCCCTGAATGTAATAGATATTTTATATTATATGAAAGCTTTTCTATTGTTTTGATTGAGGGATTTCTTAATTTTTCAGGGTGAGAATTTAAAAAAAAATAAATCCTTTATCTTTGATTTTATTTATTATACAAACCTGACAACCTATTTTAGATTTCCAACAAATCTGGATTTTTAAATTGTTTGTCCACACATGGCATTAATTTAACTTTGTCTTGCCTTCCTGCAACACAGCAACAGATGTTGAATATTTCTGCTTTTTAATACGCCTCTGATCTCATGAAGATTCTTTTCAGAAATGGGCAGAAATATGTTTTTAAGCTACAGCTCACTTACAGAATTGTATCTGAATTTTTTTTTGTTGTTTTTTTTGCTAACAAAATGGGTTTCATTCCTTTTTTGAATATTTATTTTCTGAATTTGAAGAGAATTTGCATTGGAAAGAAATGTAATGCTTAAGTCATCTTTTTTGTTCATGCAATTGAACTAGACATGGGACTAAAATGCTGACCTATATTCATCAGTTCAATTGCTACAGTGTATTTTAACTTCTTACAGATGTACTCTTGAAATGGTTAACCTTTACTGGCTATCTTCACTAATATGACCTTATCTCTTCAGATTCTGATTTTTAAGGTGGATATTTTAAAAAATTGTTGAAAGGTTGTATTTTCTTATACATTTGGGACAATTTCAAAGGAAGTATTTGCCAAGTCTCATCAATACAAGTGGACCAATTTGTTTGGTGTCACCAAGTCACAATAACTGTAATCCATCTGAATCACTCAGATGAGATCTTCATACAGCTGGTTTATATTGGATGTCGCACTTCAAAAGAGCTGGAATTTATTGTTGAATCTGACCTCCTATTTATTAATAATTTATGTGGTACAAGGCATATGTGATATGGCTGTGTAACAGCAAATAGATACATATGCAGAAACTTGCACACAAGTGCTATATGAATCATCTGTTATGGGTAAAAAAAAATGAGATTCACTATGTTATTGACTAACTTGAATTAATAACATCAGGAAAGAGAGCCTAGCCCCCCATAATCACAAATTTTCTCATGCATAACCAATGATACTTAAGAAGTATAGGAAGTGACCATACTTGTATGGTCACTAATAAAAATAAAGATAAAAATATTGCGCATCATACAAACTTTGCAAACTTATACAATTAAGATGAAGAAGGTTTTGCTCTGGATTTTTTTCCATATATGTATGTGTGAAGTGCTTATAAATATCCATCTCAGGAAGATGTCATTAATGACATAAACCCTTGAATTAATTTTACAGTGTTGGGAAAATAATTTTTATGCAGTTATTAAAACATAATTAGATCATGTTGTTCCACTATTAGTCATGTGAGATATTATTTGGACATCTTAAAGCAGACTCCCCAGTTCTTCATGTCTTCTCTGGTCATTTACATCCCTGAATGGGGCTTAGGGATGGTCATAAAATGCTCTGATTACTACATATAGAGAAAGAAGAATTAAGAAAGAGAGCAAAAGAGAAAAAAGCTAAAAAATGAAGAGGGAGAAGAAAACTTCAAAAACTGCTATGAAAACATTAATGTCACTCTATTTGATGGTTTTAAATTTTGAAGTTAAACTTAGTTCTAAACAGGAAAACTAAAGTTAATAATAAGTAATATCTTCTGTTTCCCATTTCGGTCCATAACTGTCTGAAGTTTGCACTCAGGCCTTAGGTTAAGTTCATCATTTTGCTTTTCTTAAAGTAGTAAAATTCAACTTTGTCAAACAGCATGCTTAAAACCATTCTGCATAACAAGTGTTTAGGAATGTTAGTTTTGTGACTGATAACTAAGTATGTAACAGAATATTAGCTTATTTTATATAACAAATTAGACAAATAATGCCGGGGTAGTGAACTAAAGGTAAGTAGGTTAAGATATTTGCAAGATTTTAAAAGGATTTTTTTTGTACTGGTGCACATGTATAAAACCATCATGTAGTTTATTGTTTTCTTTTGTTCAGCAACCTTTTTCTTCTTAGCCTATTTTATTCTGTGTTGCTTGCTCAGAATATGAGGGTATCCAATTTATTTCCCTGAAAACACAAGGGAAAACAATAGGGAAGAAAATCATCTCTTTCTGAGGGCTTTGCAAATGAACTACAGTTTTTGTTGTTGTTGTTTATTTGCTCTTTGTGTGTGTGTCAGATACAATTGGTGATGTCAGACATGGCCTCCATTATATATTATTGCTCAAGTGAACTTTGCTCATATTAAATTTCATTATCTTCAGGAAACACTAAGTAGATAACATGCATAAGTATCTGGAAGCCTTGTTTATCTATTTGGTATGTCATACAGTACATTGCAAGTAGGTGTTTGTCTCTAAGATGAGTTTTCATAGTGTCTGGATGTAGTTACACTAACTTCCAAAATGTATCTTTTTCATATATATTTTTTTGAACTAATCAAAGATATAAAGAGCAAACAATTTTTTGGTTTTGGGACCTAGACTTAGGTACTTGAAGAAGGTTGGTCTTCACTCTCTCTGCTTGCGAACATTTTTCCCTTTTGTCAAGAACAGAAGTGCTGCTTGGGTTTTGAAGGTCTGCTCTGTTAAAATTTATACTACTAATGGTAAAACTGCTTCTCCGTGAAGAAAAACAAACAAAGCCCCAAACAAACAGACACCCTCAACCCAATTTTCAAGCCTAACATAAATCTAATGTTAGAAAGAGACACTTCTTGCCTGTGGGCTTTTTGAATGACTCCTGAGCATTACAGTGCTCTTTCTTACATGGAGTTGTTGAAAAGCTATGTCAGAAGACAACCCAGCTTGTAGAAAGGGTAAACATTTACAGAATGAATATTTTTTATCTGGATTTTTTTTTTAACTCAGTGGATTGTTAGCTAGCTGGCCACTGATGTTATAGTTTATGAATTATCTATAAAAAAAAACTTCATAGAAGAATTAAACATGATGACGGTATCTTACCAAAATGCATCTCATGGGCAATCTCTTCTGTTGCAGTCTGTTCCACTACTGTAAGGTACAGCCACATCAGTTGTGTGTGCCACTTATTGCAGAACAATTTGTATTTTTTGATCAATTGTGTATATAAACAAAGCGAAAAAATCTTATATCTCAAAAGTAAAAAAAAAGTCTTATTTTTTACTATTTCATATTCTAGTTTTCAGTTGAAAATAACTTTTTTTAACTTTATAAAAAAAAAATGAGATGCTTGAAAATTTGATTAACATTTCTACTACAGATGTTCTTGTTTTTTTGTACTTGTGAAGGCTTGAGATAGAACTGACTCCTGTCACATCCAGTGAATAGTATGCTAACATGAGAACCGTGCTCATCTGAAAGCACTGAATTAGTACTGTCCATTTAAACAGGAAAAAAAAAACGGAGACAGAGAAAATAGGGAAAACTAGCTCAGAATATTGAGTGGGAAGGATTGCATAGGGTTTAGCTAGACAGACATGTTTTTTGTTCTATTTCTTTAAAACAGATATGATATTCAGAGGCCATTTGCTTTAGGGAGGGAATTAATCCGTGTAAGACTGAAGACTTGTTTGATTATCTTATTCAGACATTTTCACTGACTTTATATTGATGAAAGAGCCTTAGTGGCCATGTTTGTACTAACAGATAAAACATTATGGGGGTATATGCTTGTTTTGTTTAAGTAGTATCTCCTACACTGGCATGCTATTTTACTTTTCCATGCCTCCCAGACAACAGCAGCTCTTGATGTGGGGAACTGTACTTGCAACTGTCCTTGCAACTGTCCATCCCCAGCAGGCTGTTTTGATGGGACCACTCCAGTTTGAAGGGTAAATTTATGTGATGATTTAGTAAATGAAATCTATCACTTAGCCTCTAAGAACTTTTCCTCAGGGTCTAAGAACATTTCCTAATTGGTTCAGTCTAAGAACATTTTCTAGTTGGTTTTATTTAGCAGTAGAGTGACTAGAGAGGCATATTTAGAAACTATCATCTGTGGGAAGCTCTGCTGGAAAAACTTCCTCTTCAGCCGCTCTTATCCTGGCCTATAAGTCACATAAAGAAACTACTGCATGATGATTCTGAGATATCTGAGGTGGGTAAGAACAGAGAACACAGAACAGTATCTGAGAAAAGAATAATGTGTGATTTTTTTTTTTTATTCATTGACTGTTTTTTAGGTTTTTTTTGTTTGTTTGCTTTTTATCATTTCTTTGGCATCTTTCAGGTGGAATGGATAGATTTCCTAGAACTACAACTTATTCTCAACTGAAATTTACCTGGTGTAGGGTAAGTATTATTAAAAGCAGGAAAGATGTTTAGTTACAGGACTTGAAAAATAGCTTTTTTCTTTACACTGAAATAATTATTTTCTCCACCTAATTTGCATGATATTGGGAAAGAAAGAAAGACAGTGGCAGCTACAATCAGAGGTAGATTTCATATATGATTCTTTCAAGAAAGATTAATTAGATGAATTGGTGTTTTACTATTTTGTTTTTGTCTACCACTAAAATGATTATTTCTTTTTCTTTTTCTATTTTTTCAACAAAGCAAGGTGATAGCAAAGAGGTAAAGTATAGGAATAAAAAATAAAGTCTGAGAATTCTTCAGCCATTTTTAAAGAAAAATATTTCAAAATTAAACTTAAAATTCATTTTCAAATAGTTTTTCACATATTTTTGTGAAACAGGTTTTTTTCTTTATTTGGGAAGCAGTATTTCATTGTTTCATCAATCACAAGAATTTCTTTTCAGTCTTGATAGCAATGCAGATCAACCACAAGAAAGACATCTTTGGAAAATAATCTGAAAGGTATACTGTTTATGACAAGTAAGACCGATCTTTCATGATTAAATGATCTCTCTCCTGCTTAAATATGGTAAGAAGTATTATTTTTTTATCTCACTGGGCAGTAAATACAAATCTTGGAGGATGATGTTTAACTTGCTTCTATTTTCAGATGCACAGTGAATTGAGTAGCAGCATTCAGAACCCAGGAATTGTGCTCTGCCTCTAAAGAATCACTGAGGCTGTGTTTAATGAATGTCTGGCAGGGTTGAGGGGAATCATAGCTGACCAAGAAGATGGATAGCTTAATTAGGAAGAGCTCATGCTGTAACTCCAAGATTTCCCATCACTAAAAATCCTTAACAATGAATTAATTAAACAATAATACCAGGGTGATGATTTTAACAATTTACTTCACCTGCCTCAAAAGGCAATAAAAGAGAAGTCCTATTTGCAAGGTTTACATGCTGGTGTGTGAAATCTTATTTGCCTTTATTAATAAGTGCTTAAGGTTAATTTCTTGTCAGGGATCATAATTTTATCCATTCTTTGTGGATAAAAGCACATAACCCAGTGCGTTCAGGCTTACATTTAAAGGCCAAAAAACTTCAGCAGTGGAAGGGTGTCTACTTCTGTGTTATTGATAGAATACTTTGATTAGGTCACCGAAAGAAGTGTGTTTTAATAATCTATATCATTACTGAACAAGTGAAAATTAAATTTTACTGTAAAGAGGCATCTGTTCTAATACATACTGTGGCAAAATACTCACTGGATTGGATATACAGATTTAATCATCTGGAATTTCTAGGAAAGATTTCCAGCTGATTAACCCAGAGACCTTACCTTCATGTATTGGTGTTGTATAAATTGACCAAAATCCCAGCTAATGTTAGGTATTAAAGCCCATAATTGCAAGTTAAGTGGAAGATGATGGAACCTAATCACAAACAGAAGACAGTGTTCCTGGTATTGCCTTAGTAACTGAGTCTGATCGTTTAATTCAAATCATGACATCAGCAGCAAGCCTCAGCTTCCTCTCCCCAAACTTCTATCCAGTGACACTTCTGCACTGCATTTTATTAGCTTTCTGAGGCTTTTATTCTGTTTCTCAGGTTGAAAAGGTGACCTTAGTACTAATCACTGTTAATGACATGTGTTGTTTGTTTTTTTTAATTGCCAAGGAAACATAAATAGCAAAATATGTGGCATGTTAATGCATCCCTTTGCAATCCAGAACAATAAGACCCTAATGTGCCATACAAATTTAAAGTGAGATCGCTGGGTAATTGGGTACATATGGTGATCCTAAAAGTAAAGGTTACTATAGAGAATAATTAAAAAAGCCTTTTAAAAATTATTTTTGCTGCTTAGATATTAGTTTTAGATGTAAGGAGGGATTTACTTTTCCTTGCCAGATGTATTGTCATTTTATACTCTGCAAATTTGTGGTTTTAGGAGGCTATCATTAAAATAAGTCTTGATTTCAAAACGAAAGCCTCAGCTTTTATAGGACTGTCCTGTCCATATCTGCATCCCTTTCCTCTGTGAATGTTCTGTGAAAGAAAAAGGAAGGCAATTAAAACAAACCAGAAGTCAGCTCTGAGATTAGAGCTGCATATCTTTTGTACTGCTTTGAGAATAAAAGAATAATTAAGTGACTTTGTCTTTAGTACCCAATTTCATCCTACCCAGATGAAGAACACAACTGCAGGTCATAGAAGTTAAGGACTAAATCACCTTCTGGAACTGTGCTGTCCTTTCCACTCTCTGTAACAGATGCCTATGTTTATATGTGAGTGATTGCACTGACAGTAAAGAGAGGTGAATTGAGGCCTCAATTCTCCATGTTTTTAATCTGTTAGTGATAACTCGAAATACAGAGTTGTTTGATGCTTTATTAATGCACAAGATGTATGAAAATCTCCATTAAAAGTGCTAAAAAGTATTATTCATAATTATGGTTACTGAGACAAATACTGATATCATAGTGTGAGACAAGTAAACAATATTTTAATCTGGACAAAGCCCAGTAACATTATTACAGCTGGACAAGGTCTGGAATTGCTAGAATTTAGACATTGGGAATAACCTTTTCAACCCAGAGGCCAGAACTTCTTTAACATGTCAAGTGTGCTCTCAGAGGAAATCTTGGGTATCATGGTAAGTCCCAACTTGAAGAACTAAAAATCTTGTACTCGGTTTCATTCTTAATTTTTTGATGTTGGGTTTTTCGTAATGTGTTACATGTTCAGAGGATTATAGAGGGGAGCTGAACTGTGGCATACGTAAAGCTGAGCACCCTGAGGTGGAATGATGTTGCTCTTTGTCATGCTCTTTAGGAAATGACTGAATGGGAAACAAGTAAACAGGTACATCATCTTTTGAGCCATTGACAAAAAGGGAAAGGAAATAATATTTTTTTTTGCCAAGTAGGAGGTCATGTTCGTATGTTTATATATCCTTCATATTGTCAATGAGATGATAGTGGGCGAAGTCTATTTTGATTTGTCTTTCCTAAACATAATACAGAGGTCTAGGACACTCAGACCAAGATTGAATGTCCTTGATTTTCAGTCAGATATAAGTAAGCTTTTGAAGGTATATATGAACTGAAAACTAGTTCAACTAGTCCTCTACCCTAAATGTATTCTGAAAAGTCTGGAGAAAGTTTTGAGTTTTAAAATGAAGTGCAAGTTTGAACAAGGAGAACACATCCTCATTTGAATTTGAAAGTATCAGAAGATGTAGACCATAGAAATATCTGCATACCCACAAGCAGTCACATAAGAATCTGTATGTACTAGTAGAATACTTATTTCCAAGAATTATCTCCAAGAATTCTTCCCTCATTTTTAGAACAGAAATGAATCGAAGAGAGCTGGACTATCAGAACCAAAGTCCTTTTTTAGCTACCAGTGCTGAGGGATATGTTATGGGTGAACTTGTTAAGCAGAGTATAAATAACAGTATTTTTTCTGGCTTTCTTTCTCATGTGAGATCACGAGCTCTTTGTAAGAGCTACTAAACAGATGGAGCTCCATTAACATGGAACAGGGCCTGTGAGCTAGTTGTGTTTTAATTAGATTTACACAACTTTCATGATACAGAGAGTAGCCTCTAATACTGCCCAAAGAAACCTCAGGACCATCAAAAGTACTTCACAAGCAATTAATTTCTAATGTTAAATTTTATTAGGTAAATAGCAATGCTTCATAAAATAAAACAGAGCTTCATAGAAAAGGTAAACAAAACCTTTCACTGGAATTAGTTTTCAGGCAATTTCCTGAGCTTGATCTTTACAAAAATTGGAAACAAAACATCACATTAGGTGGAAGCAACTGAAGTTTCCAGTCCTTCTGGTTTTTTTCTTTTTCTTTTTCTTTTTTTTTACTCTCTAATCTGTTGTTGTTGTTGTTACTGTTGTTGTTGTTACTGTTGTTGTTGTTACTGTTGTTGCTACTTGTATCAAAAATACTTTCTTCATAATGAATGCAATGTTTAATTTATTATCCTTCAGCTGTAATTCTTTTCTGGAATTGTCATCATATTTGAGACTTGAAGAGAACACCACTCATACTTAATACCAATAATAAACTGACTTTCTAAAGTAAATATTACTGTCTTCTTACAACACATATTCTTCACAGCTGCTAGCTGGCCAAGAATTTTTACAGCTGCATTATCTGTCTGGCAAAGAAACAAAAATTATATTTCATTTTCAGTAAGTGCCTCATTTTTCTCTCTACGTCCACATCATATCCTCTGTTTAGGAAAGAGTAAGGATTGAATAGCTTGAAGTGTCTTTTGCTTCATTTATATTACATGCAAAATACTATGATATGGGTTCAAGTAAGATAATTGGTTCTCTGTAACCAGTGAAACAGTTTGCACATATTGCACTATAAATAACACGTGTACATTCACAAAGTATTGTAATGGTTGCCTTAATTCCTAAATTAATTTTAAAAATTTTGAAAACCTTTTGTTGTATATTTTGTTGTATAAGTTGAAAGATTTCTCAAAGGAGTACCAACCTATCAGAGCAACCAGATTTTAGAAGTCATATACATTCATATATATGCATATATATATTTTTTTTCCTGCAAATCTGGCATATAAGACATTCGTAGATGGGCATATGACACTGAAATTGTCTAGAAACATGTTGATTTTTGTATGGTTTTTGTAAGTACCTTTCAACAAGAACATTTATGTCATACCCTTTTGAAAAGACTGATGTAAAGTAGGCTTATTAACTCCAACAGCAAACGAAGAACAAGGGCATGAGCATGGATTAGCTATGTTTTCACAACTGTCCATTTGTTCTTTTTTTCTTCCACTTTTCAACTATGAAATAGTTGTGTTTCATGCTTAGTAGGTAGACTTGAATGAATTTCTTACAGGTATGTATTGATAATTTTCTTTTTTTTGAGTTTGTGTAAATTTATTATATCGTTATGTGTAAAGACAAAAAGAATAAGTTGTAAATGCTAGTTGTAAGAATAAAGAATAAGAAAAGTGAGTCACTGATAGGGTGTTGTCTGTATTTGCAGTAAAGAACTTCTTCACTCTTCACTAACCTGAAGAAAGAAAAATTTTAGAATAAGGCCCCAAATAATTGGCAGTTAATGAGAATGAGATCTTTCCACAGCTGGAGAGAAAGTAAGTTCCCTAAAAAAGAAGACTGAGATGCAGAGATGGCTGGAAGGACAGAGCTACTCAGTGGAAGATTCATCGTAAACTTAAGAGACTTCAAATAAATTAACCCTTGTGGAAACATTAGATTTTAATCAGAAATCACATGTGTAAGATAAGGTATTAAAAAGAATGGTGCTTCTAACACAATCAGTCTGGAAATGAAATTTTGGAAGTTCTTAAATTGTCATTGTGTAACTAGATGAATGTGCTTCAGGTGAGGTTCAAGTTGGATGTTGGGAAAATTCTCAGAAAAGATGATAAGAGATTGGAGCAAGCTGCCCAAGGACATGGTGGAGTCACTATGCCTAGAGGTGTTCAAGAAATGTGTAGATATGGCACTAAGGGGCATGGTATTCTACATGGTAGATACTGCTCTTCAAGTTCACTATGCTGAACTACTGTTAATCATAGGGAACCTTTAAAACCTATTGCAGTCTCAAAGCAATACTTATAAGTCAGCAGATTGGTTGTGATGTTCCTGTTCTCAATGATTAGTACTTAATATTTCAATGGCTTTCATATGACTACATGCAACATTTATTATCTTCTGTCAAGGTAATAAATACAGTTTTTTCCCAGATAGGAAGCACAAGAATATTCACAAAGTCAAACAATGATTGAAAATCTTTGTTTAATTAATGTCTTACTAAATAGAAGTACAACCCCCTAAACACGTAAGCAGCATTCCACATTTGAGTGGAAGGACTAAATAATTTATTACCTTCTTATGCTATACAGCATGATTTTTTGCAATGATAAGAAAGTTTGAGTTTCCAGAAAGCACTAATTAAATGGTGGAGTACAATAATGTAATGGTTCTACAGTGATAGGCATCTACGTAGCATATGAATTTTGGCGGTCCTATTTTCTAATCTTTTGGCTGATGCTGTCAGTCATATAAAGAACATTTACAGAACAAAAACAGAAGATATCATAAAATTGTATTTTTTCTTTTCTGTATAAACGAGACCACAAAGGATTATTGGTTTGTCAAATTATGATAATATAATCCAGAGATTAGCAGAAAAACTGAAAGCAGAAAGTTGTTCTTGTGTCATTATTAACATCATTATTCTTGTATCATTATTATTATTTGTGTCATAATTATTATCATTATTAAACTGGATATATATGTAGAAAAGACTGGATATATGAGAGTAGCAAAATAATATTAATGCCCTACAAATATATTTTGTAGAACTCCTTACACAGTTGTTGTTTTTTCCTCTGATTGTCACTGTCGTGACCATGAGAGCATTAGCAAGCATTACTGGCCCTACTGGGTTTGATGGAAGAGGCATTACTTGGCATGGTGTAGCATGGCATGGAAAATCTGACCCCAGGGAAATCCATGCAAGACCCCACCAGTGAGCTGGGACAGGGACTGAAGGTCAGTGCCTGACCTCAGATGAAGCCTGTGGGCAGGAATGTGTGTAGAATCTCCGGGTGAGGCTAGCCAGGACCATTAATGCTCATTAATGAGCACTCAGGGCCCTGTCAGTCACATTCTCCTTCACAGTTACGCTTCTTGACACAAAAAGGTGAACTAATAAAGAGATCACTGACAAGTATTCTCTTCTTTCTTCTCGTATTTAATTTCTAAAAAATGAATTGTTACCAGAAATATTATTCTCATTTAATCT
Source organism: Pavo muticus (assembly GCA_016647715.1). Taxonomy (NCBI): domain Eukaryota; kingdom Metazoa; phylum Chordata; class Aves; order Galliformes; family Phasianidae; genus Pavo; species Pavo muticus. The sequence continues at coordinate 296,428 of JACDJE010000623.1, read as the reverse complement.
GCAACGCAATCCACCAATTAGGTTAAACTCAGCAGGCTAATCTGATTTGTGTACAGGTTTGTATAACAGAGCTGCTTCTACAACAGAATGGAAACCAAATCTGATCTGATCTGATCTGTAATGTCTGACCAGTTGGGAAGCAGTATGCTGATTTTTGTCTGTCATTTTTCCAGAAATGAATAAGTGATCATGAGGAATCAGGTTCTCATTATTTTTCTCTCTCTCTCTCTCTCTCTTTTTTTTTTTTTTTTTTTTTTT
>JACDJE010000623.1:260349-294686 GCA_016647715.1 Pavo muticus | reverse complement strand
CCTCCCCTCTTTTTTTTTTTTTTTTTTTTTTTTTAATGTAGTGCTGTTTTTGTTATTCTGAGACCATATTTGTCTCGCTGGGAGTCGTTTTTCACTCAAAGGAATGTGATTCTGCTGCATCTCTTCAAGGAATCATAGGAGCCCTGTGGTTTCTATGAACTCAGATGTTTTCAGGATATCAGCTGTGAAAATCATGCATTCACAAGAATTGAAGCTGCCTGACAATCCCTGGAGGTAAGCACGTCTGCTTTTTGAAGCATGAGTAGGAACAGTGATGAAAAATGTGGGCATTTGTGTACCAAGCAAATGCAACTCTGCTGAAAAATTTATCCAGTCTCCAGGTTGATTCTGATAACAGTGTAGGATCAAAATAATAGTGGAAGCATTCATAACAAATATTAATAAAAGAATAAATCAAGATACTGAATATTTAGGATACTGGCAGAATTGAGCGTCACACAAGAAGACAAGACCAACTTTTATCCAAAGTTATAACTCTTTCAGTGCAAAATGGAATTTCTTAATGCTAGCTCCATAACTTTAATTTGTCCTTAATTTATTAGTATTTACTTACCAGTCTGAGTTTTCTTCCTGCAGGTATAAAAAGCAAAGTATTGGTATTACAATGTCCAGAGCATAATTCAGCCTTGGTGACAGCTTTTGCATTAAGAAATAGGGTTGTCTTTCATTTATTAAAACTGTGTTAAGATCTTGATTTTAATCACTTACTTATGACCAGGAGTGTCTTAACCTGATTTTGGTTATGCAAAAGTGGAAGCCCTTACAAAAGCAAAAGTACATTTCATTGAAGAAAATGCCACATAAAGAAATGTTTAAAGTTAAGCAAAAAGTAAAATGTATTTTGGGAATGAATGAATTTACATATATACTTAAGTGCTTTGCTGAAACAAGGCCAACATATTAAATATTTGTAAAAGCAACCATATAGGCGAAAATCCTGGCCACACTGAATCTGAAGTAAAACTCCTAAGGGGAGCATAAATTTACTTCAGGCCATCTGTGGCAAATCTGAATGAGCTTATGTAAGTATTTCTTTAGGTAAGCATATATTGAAATTTGGAGATTCAGATTTTTGAGGATCTTTGTAAGAAATTATTTCAGCCATTATTTTAAGCAATCTTTTGTTAACAACAGTGACAAATGAAATACTTTAAAATGAACAAACTCAGATATTTCAAAATCCATTTTTCGCAATGAAGAAGGGCTATTAAAAACTTATTCTTAAGGTATTATTACTTTTTTTTTTTTTTTTTTTTTTTTTTTTTTTTTTTTTTTTTTTTTTTTTTTTTTTTTTTTTTTTTTTTTTTTTTTTTTTTTTGTAATTCTCATAGGAAATGCTGAGTAAATATTTTTAGACTGAAATTCTGCAGCACAAATATTCTACTGCTTCTGTAACCCCGGATTCCTATCTGGAACAGCCTTAAGATTTAACTAGAAGACCAGTCATTTGTGTACAACTTCAGTCACTATTGGTATTAATTTTTATCCTGAGATGCTCATATCTCTCTCTCCACTCTAACATCCAACAAAATCATAATTGCTTGTGTTCTGTCACACTATTTCATTGCTTTTCTAGGAATAGTCTCTGCAGAGTATGTTGTAAACCACATAATTTATTTAAAGTAACAAAAAACTTCTTACTGCATTTGACTGGAACTTCATTACTATAAGCTTTATTCTGGTATGAAATTAATATCTCAAGTTGTCATGTTAGTTTCATGTTTTGCACATTTCTGTGCCCCTTTCTTTTATTCTTCTCTGACTGAGAAAGTAAAGTATATTATTCTTCAGTAAGTTTATGATAGAAATTTTTAAAAACGTTTTTATGTGGAAAATAAAAAATAATTACTATTACTTTAGCAGCAAATATACTTTTGTGATAACATTTCACAATATTTCCTAATTACAACCAAAGAAAAGCATTAGTGTGAGAAAGACAGATGCGAATATATATGGTATAGAAATATCTCTGCATGATAGCATAGAAAAAAACTGTGCCTCTCTTGTGAGAGGTGGCTGCTCTGTAATCTATCACTTGTGAAAAATATAGGGTTGGAAGGAATGAGATTCTTTTAGTAATTTTCATCTTTGTGAAATATTTGGTTGTAAGACCATGAAGCTGTACATGCAGGAGGCCACACAGCTGGAAAGTGGTTTGGCAGAAAAAGACCTGGGGTTGACCATGATATGTCCTTGTGGCAAAAAAAATACCAGCAGTATCCTGGGCTGCATTGAGAGAAACATTGCCAGTGGGTTGAGGGAAGTGATCCTCCCTCTTTGCTCAGCTCTGATGAGCACTGTTCCAGTGCTGGGCTCCCCTTTACAAGAATGATAAGAACATGGGGGAGAGAGCCCCATGCAAGGCCACGAATATGATGAAGGGATCCTGTGAGGAAAAGCTGAGAGAGCTAGTGCTGAGAAAGCTGTTGAGCTTGGAGTAAAGAAGTTTCAGATCTTATCAAATGTATATAAATACCTGAAGGGAGAGTGCAAAGAAGATGGAGTGCCCAATAATAGGACAAGAGGCAAAGAGCACAAACAGAAACACAGGATCCGTCTGAACATCAGGAAACACTTTTTCTCTATTAAGGTGACCAAGCACTGGCATAGGTTGTAAAGTCTCCCTTCTTGGAGATATCTTGAAGATGTCTGGACATTGTCCTGGGAAAAATGGCTCTAGGCCCTGATTATCACGAGTGTGAGGACAGATGACCTCTAGAGGTCAACCGGTCTGTGATTAACTTACAGAAAAATTGAACAAAAATACTTATTTCCAAAAATTTCTTTTCCAGAAGAAACAAATCCCAGAATTGATAAGGATTTTCTAAAACAAAAGAACCGCGTTAATTGTTTGATGAGTAGCTTGTGAACTTTTAATAATAAATGCAAGTGAGAAAAGTGTTGAATTGCTAGTTGAAAAACTGCAAACAATTTAGACTGGAAAAATATCACGAAAAATATCTAAAAAGATGTACAGAGACTTTTAAAAGAATCTATTAAATCCTAAAGGAAGAGTAGAACAGTAGTTTTATTTAATAAAAGTAAGTAAGAATTCCTTTCCTTCTATTCTGGAACAGACTTATTTGAAAGTTCGAAAACCACACAAAGTCCTGAGTAAAATTTACTAGACTGACTACATTCGACCTGAAAATTCTTGAATGTGCTCCTAGAGTCATGAAAATGAGATGACATCTCTGGAGGTTAAATAGAACACCTCCTGCTTAAAGTGGAACTGTTTCTGTCTGTACCATGGATAAATTCTTGTCTACCTCTTGACTTAAATTCATTTTTGAGGCTAGGAGAGTGCTGGCTTAGCTGAACCACAGACTTAGACTACTACTTAGAGTACTTTACACACATCAGCAGTACTGAAGTCAGAGTAAAATATGGAGGTTGCTCAAATATTCGTAGATATTATGAATATATATGCATTTAATAAAGAAATATATGATCTTTTATCTCTCTTAACTTGCAGAATGAAAAATCATACTAGTTAGCTAATAATCATTGTGTTTAGTTAATTCTTTTTTTCACTTCAATACAGGAGAAGGACTGGAACCAGAACACAGGATGGTCTCTTTTAGATTTGAGTATGAAAGATTATTTAGTCTTTCATTTAATTCAGCATAAAGCAAAATGGATTTTTAATTTTGTCGCAGAAACATAATATATGGATCACCCTTAAAATATCCACAGAGTTGAGAAAGACGGTGGCCAATGGCATATGTAAAAACAGGACTTCTCTATGACTTATTATTCTATATGAGGGTGTCTGGATGTGGGTGGGGTGGGTCTGTCATAACACAAGTCTTATGAGGAGTGGCTGAGGGAACTGAGATTGGAGGAGACTCAGGGGAGATCTTGTCACTCTCTACAACTACATGAAAGGAGGTTGTGGTGAGGTGGGAGTCAGCCTCTTCTCCTTAGTAACTAGCGATAGGACTAGAGAGCATGGCCTCAAGTTGTGCCAGGGGAGGTTCAGGTTGGTTGTTAGAAAAAAAATTATTTTCTGAAAGAGCGGGCAGGTGCTGTAATGTACTGCCCAGGGAGGTGGTTGAGTCACCATCCCTGGAGATGTTCAAGAAATGTTTAGATGTTGCACTTAGGGGAATGGTTTAGAGGGGCAATATTGGTGGTAGGTCGATGGTTGAACTAGATGATCTTGGAGGTCTTTTCCAGCCTTGATGATTCTGTGATTCTAAGTGACTTTAACACAACATAAGTTACCTTCAAAAATGTAGGTAAGGATTGTTTTATATCTTTGCTGACTTGAAATAGAATTACAGAAGAGCTGCACGTGCATTATAATGTTCTTTGGAGTAAAATATTCCTTATTCAATATTTATTGTCATAACACACGTGACAAACCTAAGCAGTTTGTAGAACTTGGTTATTTGTGTTTAGTTGCATTTAAATTTTAGCTGACAGTTAATGCAAATATGGTCAGAAAGAAGGTTGCTTCTGTGGAGGAGGAACAGTCCTGCTGTCTGCTGATAATAGGTGACTCAAAGAATAGGCTAGCAAAACTCTTCAGAAATGCTGCAAATAGATGAGAATCTGATTGTGATAACTGAAACTCAGTTCTTCTCAGCTGGCAATAGATAAAGAAGATTTCAGATAGATTTCCTATCATGTTCTAGTATACAAAGTAATTTCTGTTTCTACTGGCAAGCTGAACTTCGGTTTGAAGGCTAAGATGTGAATATTAGCATTATAAGGAATAAAAACTAAGTGAATTTAAGACAAGGATAGTGTTAAGGACTATTCTTTCTTGTAAAGCTCCTTCGAGCTATCACTTATGAAGGACATCTTCACAGCAGCACACTTATGGATTTGTTCTAATTTATTTTCTCCTTCAAAATGCCTGTGTGTTGTGGCCACTGTAGGGCAAAATCCTGCTAATTGTAGTGTATGTATATTTCCCTCAAAGCCCGTTCCTGCCTACTACAGTCTTATAGATTATTAGGTCCTTTTTCTATTAAGATAAATAAACTGTGAACTCAAATCTTTGTTCTAAAACAGCAACTGCTGTGATTGGTGAGATTTTTGCATATCAGCATCATTTTGAGTTTATGGTATTTCATATCATTATTTTGGTATATGTTAACTGGAAATATGCCCCATGTTTCTGTTTCCAAGAATAATGTACAGTGTCAAGCATTGACAGGAATGACACAGGCAGGACAGCAACAGAGCTAGCAACTTCTGAGCAGAGCTGTATTAAGGCAATTCACTTCCACTGACTCCATGAAGCTACAATTTAGAGAAGACTATCTAAAATAATCAAACAATTGAGAGATGACATCTGTAAGCAATTTTAAGAGAGGAAACTTGTGTACTTTTCAGAAGAGCTGATTGAGTGGGAGGATGAGGAATTTGAAAGCATTTTACATAGAAGTAGTGCATCTAAATAGATATTCTGAGTAGAAAAAATTTTGACTTCATTAACTGTAGCTAACAACAAAGGAAATAAGAAGCCAAAGCCAGCAGATCTGCTCAAGTGGGGCTTTTAAAAGTAGAGTTTTGTTTGATATATGCAGTGGAGAAAAGAATGCTAGCTTATACAAGATTAAAAATATTTATACATGTTATATTGTATAGATATATAAAACGCATACATATCGAAACTCAAGATTGCATTTTTTTACTGTATGTTTAGCACTACAATAAATGTATTTCTCTCATAAATAATTTACTGTTTGTCTTCTACTATTTTTGCTTACACAAAAATTGGTCTTGCCATTACTGGTGGATAGTCCAAAGGTTTCACGGAATCACAGAATCATGGAGTTGCAGGGATTGGATCTTAAGAGATCATTGAGTCCAACACCCCTGCTAAAGCAGGTATCCTACAATAGTTGCACAGGTAGGCATCCAGACAGATCTTGAATATTCCATAGAGGGAGACTCCACAACTTCTTTGGGCAACGTATTCTAGTGCTCCATCATCCTTACTGTACATAAGTTATTTCCCATGTTAGTAAGGAACTTCCTACATTCAAGTCTTAAGTCATTACTCCTTGTTCTATCACTACATACCACCAAGAAGAGCCTGGCCTCATCCCTTTCCTCCCACCTCCCTTTAGATATTTCTTTTTCTATTTTGTTAACATTACCCNATAAAATAATTCAGTATCTTTTTTTTTCCTTGAGGAAGTAAATGTATTGATGAATCACTTCAAACAATGCTAATCAACAATGTGAGAAGTCTGTAAGAAAGGACATTGACAGGAGAAGCTCTATTACTAATTTATTTGTCTTTTTATGGTTCAGTTAAGGGAATATCTTAAGGAGTAAAGCACATGTCAGTGTTGTCAGATGTTACCTGGTAGCTGTCAGAGTTTTGACTGATGTACAAGGACTACCTGCTCATGTTTGCCCTTCCTTTCTGTTGAGTGCATGCAGGTAAGACAGCTTGTTGGTAATTTTTATTTAATACTTTCAGTATCTGCAGCTGCTCTTTTATTGAATGTTCTGACAAGGAGAGATTCCACTCAGGGATATTACCAAGATTTCCACTGCAAAAATGCAATCACTTAAACAAGGTAACAAGGTTTTCCTCTGGGATTAGAACACTCTTCACAGTCTGTTTCTAATGGCTTGTGATCTCAGATGTAAATATTTATATTTTAATTTATTAAACTACTCTGAAAAGCTTGAGCTCGGGAATGAAAACCATAGAAATTAAGGATGTAGTGCCAGACCAAGTGTTGTTTGTTTGTTTGTTTGTTTTTAATTTTGTTGTAGATATGTCTTAAATCTCACTTTACCTGGAAAAGCTCAACTCATTTTGAAGACCTCTATTCAGAGAATAACTGCAACTATCTGTCCAGGGAGGTATGGCTGTCACGCAATAATTTCTCAGCCACGTGATTTGAAATCATTTATCAACATCTTGATTTAAAAAAAAAAAAAAAAGCAAGCAAAATTACTTTTTAATGTGCAAAATCAGATTACATCTTTAAACATGAATTGTGAAATGGCAATATTTAATTCTTAAGAAAATGCAATTGGAAGTAAGAACAAGAAATTTTTGAAGAGGTAAATTAATCTTATACTGGGAAGCCCAACTATCTTTTTTGCTGAGCAGCTCAACTTTTGAGAAAAGTTTCACTTGTTCCAGGGAAGGAGAAAAGGTTATACGGAGATGTTGAAATGATTCATTTTCATTTAGAAAGTTATTCCAGATCATGAATAATACAGAAAAATTTTGGCACACTATCTTAATGCTATTTCTCCAGTATTGTTGGCCTTGTGAATCCTAGGCTTTAAAGGAAATGTTCACATACTGAAAAATATGTTAAAATATTTTTGCCTACTTACTTAGTTTAATTTGGAACAGAAATTCTATTTTCCATTTTTTTTCACCCCTGTGGTATATCTTTCCATTCTCTATTTATATCTGGTTCCACTCTGGTTAGCAAAGGTCAGTGGAGGAGAATGCGACTGGACAGCAGTCATGCAAGTTTCTGTTAGACCGCTATTTTACATATCATATATTACAAATGCCGTTGTTTTGCTGAAAAAATAAAAATTATTATTTTCCTCAGTAATGTGAAAATCAGTTTCTAACGTAACCATAGAAGCCTGTGTCTCTACTGTGGCTTTTTGTTTTATTCCCCCCCCGCTACCTCCTCNTACTCAAGATAATATTTTCACTTTTGTCTTGGCAATCAGGTAACAAACAGATCCTAAGTAGAAAACCTAGACTGATGAAGACAATGGTAATGAGAGAGAGGAATATTTGAATAGATGCCATGAGAAAAAGAAAGCATTGCAAATTACAAGACTTGGTCTTAAAAATAACCTTTTCGAAAGTTTTATAGAATAGCATTCAGAGAGATTTCCCCAGAGAATTAATACTCCTGGAACAAGTTCTTAAAACTAGAAAGGCAGTAAAATTTGTAAGGCTCTGTGGAAAAGATAATCACTGGGAGGAAGAATAATGAACCAGTAAGGGAAATTTAAAAGTCAGCTTTTTTTTTTTTTTTTTAATTCAACTGATTTCTCTTTGTTTGAAGTCAACTAAGTTATACTTTTATACGTCTATTGTAATGGAGTCTTACTGAAGAGGAAGGGTTAAAGCAAATTTCAAGTGCCAAGTGAGGTCCACATGGCATATTTTTTCATGTATTATAATGTCACAATTGTAAAGGTACAATAAATCCTTCCAGCTGAAGCTCTGTTGAGATTGTTTAACTATCATACCCAGACAGAGCAAATTCCAATGGGAAAAGAATGACACAGTATGGAGTATGTCTTGCTCTTGCACATGGCATCAGCTGCTGGGGCCTGCAACTGCACTCCAGAGATAACAGCTCAGGAAACACACAGTCCATTACATGAAATGTGCTCATGCTCTAGCACAGTCCAATGACATTTTTAAGAATGACCTACTAGATAACTTTTTTTCAAAATTGTGAGTGTTTATAGAGTAAGAAGTCAGCTAAAGCTAAGGGCAAGCAGTAGGAATAGCTCATACTTAGAGTGTTACAAATCGTGTTGGTGGATTAGCTCTCAGGAGTTCAACTGAGTTTTGAAGTTTGAAAAAAAAAAAAACCATTAAACATTTCTTTTTCACCGCTAAGGATGAGGCTAGAACAGTATCAATAACTGAAGATATCATGGCAGCAAACCTCTGCATGCACTACAGCTTTCATCAAGTGAAGCACTGTTTTCTTATTCATGCAGGTGTTGGTATTAGGGGAGAGATATTTAGATATTTTTTAGTTTTTTTTAGATACTGCAGGTACTTATATCTTCTTTATGCAGGAGATAACTGAAAGGAAAGGAAGTCTTAATTCAAATCAGAAGTATCTAGAAAAGTTGCTGACATATGTATATGTGAAGGAAGAATTCCAATTATATTTAATATTTGTTTAAGACACGCTTGAAAGAATGGCTCCCAATTTTAGCAGGACTTTTTCCTCTTTCTATTTTTGTTGAGATATTAAAACCGGAAACCTTCGAAGTCACTGAATGGAGCACTTCGCTCCGTCAGGGACTGAATTATCAAGATCTCTTCAGAAATTCAGTAAACTTCCTAGTAGCCATTAGTCTCCCATGTTCTGCCATAGGAAGACAGCTTCAAAACTTTCCTGTTTTCTTTTGTTTTCTAGTTTGAATGGATTTTGACATCAGTATTTGTTCTTCAAATGCTACGTGTCTTTGAATTGTTCTTTTTCCTCATTGGTATGTATACCCTGATACGTTTGTAGTCAGCAAATGTATTTCCTCTCAGCCTCAAAAGTCATGCTCAAGAGTGCTCTCAGAGGATAGATTTTCAGTTTTCCTGATGATCTTTGCATCTTGTTTGATTTGTCATATAGCTTACAAAGTAGAATTATTACAATTATTTGATCATTTTGTTGAAGAGAAAGAGTAGTAGCAGAAAAAAGTATTTTGTGATAGGTGAGACTGAAATCCTCTGATTTCCAGAAATCTGATACCCAGAAATATATGCTCCCTGTTACAAAGAACTGATCAGATATCCAATAATTCAGGAATAATTCTGAACACATTTATTTCATCTGTTTATACTAAAGAGTTTTTGTGATGTCATAAATGTAAGATATTGGTTAATTTTCACAACAACCATCATTGTTTACTTCCTGCTACTTTCTTCTCACTTTTAATAATAATTTNCAACACTTTTTACTTAGTTAAAGCTCATGCAATGTGAATGAAATATGCATAAAAAACATTCAGTAATGTTATTAATGTACAATGTTGAAGTCTGTATAATCATAGGTTAATTACAGAGTTAATGTATTTTGGTAACATTTTCTCTAGTACATTTGGTACAGTTTGATATCATCTTAATGTGTCAGATTACCATTTGACCAGAAACCTATTCTCAAGTATATAGTTTTTATTAAAAGATGAAAATATGTATCTTATTCAGACAATTTTGACATGGTACATTAGTTTTTACTGTGTTTTATCATTTTTACAATTTAAATTGCAGAACTTTGATTTATTTTCAATGGCTTGTGAATGATTGTAACTTTTATGACATTTTTTCAACTGAGGAATTTGAGGATATTATTTCTAAGTATTTCTTATCTCAAATTTCATCACTGGTTAAATGCAGGTGTTACGACTTACATTTCTGTTGCAATGAAGAAAAAAAATCATTGGATTTAGTTTATTAATTCCTACTTGTATATCAACAACCGAAAAAAAAAAAAAAAAAGGAGAACCTCAAATAAATTTCAGGTGTGTGGTCCCACGATAAAAGTGGAGTCCCTTCAGGGTCTACAAGAAATAAACAGCAAACTACATTCTACGTACTAGAATAGAAATATGAAAGAGGTATAAGTACAGAGGAAAGAATTTCAATGTTTTATGTAAGTAAAACCATATAAATCTTTGTGAGAATATACATGGAATTTTTAATAGATTTTTACCTGGGCAGCTTCGAATGTTTTAGTTTGCATTGCCTAAAAGGATTTGAAATGGTTTGGAAAAAACATCCAAAGTTGGTTCTTTATGTAAATTTCCAACTGGAAAAAGAGTATAAAATACTGACGGTATTGTTTGTCAACATTCTCTAGTGATTGTTAGCAATGCATTCTTGCACATATTGTTTCAGACAAAAAATTAGTATTTTGCATTAGCAGAGGATAATTAGGCAATAAGATACAAAAGAGAGTAGGGTTATCATGAGATAAACACACACATGGGGTGTTATGAGGCACAGCCAAGTATCTGCAGTCCCTCTAGGGTATGATTATCTCGTGATAACCGTACACCCTGGAGTTGCCTTATTGCTATTATAAAATATATTTATTATAGGAAAAAATGCACATTTTTGTGCTGAAGGAAGACGAAGGTGGCAATTTAGAATGCTGAACAGCTGAGCTGTGTGGTTTACATAGATTAATCTATCCCATTGGAATGTTTCCTCAGCCAAAAAAATGTTACCTAAATCCAAGCAGTCATAATCTGTAGTGATGTGCGGCTATTCAGAGTATTTGAGAAATTCCCTCCTTGGTTCTTATGCTGTTCATTTGACTGCAAGGTATGCACATAAAAACATGAGGACATGGAGAAGAGTTAACAGGATGCTGAGCATTTTGAATGTTTGGTAATATTTCCAGTATCTGGATTCTTCCATTTCACTTTTATGCAAACTCTGTATAACAATTGAAAGCTTCAGAGAGTTGAAAATGCTTCTAAAACTAATTGAAAACTATTGAGAGAGAGAAGTTACAAAGTACAAACAATGTCAACAGAGCTTTAAAATCTGGGAAACTGATGAGCCAGGGAGACACAATTAGATTCTTCCAAGCAGCATAGTGATTTTCCTACCAGGTATAGAGATGATATAGCAAGATATAAAGGCAGCTGGATAAATAGACTGGCCTCTTTGTACAAAACTGAAGCTTTGCCACCATTTCAGAAGACAAAGGTTTCTACAAGAAAATACTTATCATCCATCCTACACTTACATACATAATAGACTAGTCCATGTAAATAGCCTCTCTCAGTCTTACTGCCTGTCTTTTTAGACACAAGTTGGCAATTAAAATAATGAATTAAAATAACTTTGTTTGCTTGGTTGCAACTTGGTTAATGCAAAAATCATGTCTCTGAAAAACATTTGTAGAAGCTCTTATAGTTTTAGATGTTTCATCAATAGTTATGCTTAAATATCTATTTTTATACTATCATTCTATTATTAATGAAAAACATTATCATAGAGTTATAGAATGTTTTGGATTGGAAAGAACTAACCACGCTCTAGTGTACAGTACAAGTCTCCCTGACGTGGGCACCTTACACCAGACCAGATTGCTCAAAGCCCCATCCAACTCGTCCTTGGTCACTTTCAGAGATGGGGCATCTACAAATTCTCTGGACAACCTGTTCCAGTGCCTCACTATTTCTTCCTCATATCAATTCTACATCTACCCTCTTTTAGTTTGAAGCCATTACCCCTTGTCCTTTACTCCCTGATAAGGAGTTCCTCTTCAACTTTTTCATAGGCCCCCTTTAGGTACTGGAGAGGTATATTATCATATTTCAGTGCAACAGTAGGAAATTGTTTCTTTAAGTTTGTAATATTATTGAACAAATATTAAGAAGAAATAAACATTGAAGTAGCTTACAAATTGTGTGTTAAAATGTAATCAATATTTGTATTAATGTTTGGGCATAAAAACACAGAAAGAAAGCCTTGCAGAATTTATTTCTGCTTAGAATCTTGTACCACGGCCTTCAAAATTGTCAGCTTTAATTTAAGATTGGTGTTTAATGTAGAATATGGAGATCAATGCAATTGATATGATTGAATAAAAAAGTCCTTGTAAGGATATATGGTGCACATTTTTAAATGCAACAAGTTCAATAATTGGTTTAAATGCAAAAATAAATTGTGTCTAGAGATATCTATCCCAGCCTGGGGTGATGCTTTATTGGTTTTTGCATTTCACTAACTGATGTGCTTTCATGTAAAATCAATATTATTCAGTCAAATATATTTTGCTTTGTTGTACAGTAAGCTCAGTTAGCCAAAATAAAAATATAAAATATAGGATACCTAACCTTTATTTTAAAGTAAACCTTTTGTGAGGAAAAGAAGGTAAATTTTGAAGGAAGACACTTTTAGCTTCCTAAATGTTCTATAGAGACTCTTGGATAATGTATAGATTTTTCATGTGCTTCTCTAGCATTTTAGTTTGCTAACTCTCAGCGTTTTAATTAAGTCCCTAGCCATTCCTCTGAAGGTAATTGCCATCTGTGGAATATTAGACACCGTTTCAAGTGAGGCATATATACCTGCTTTGCAGAGCTGAGTAAAACTAGATATCACTTTCTAATTGTACGAAAGCTAAAAATGTATTTGCCTTCTTTTTTAACCTATTTTGAAGAGAAAATGTTTTTTTTTTTTTTTTCATGTAGACAATTTTGGCACTTTAAATACAATTGAAAGACAGCATTTTTAGAAAAAGTCTTACCTTTTTTTTTTTTTTTAATTATTGTCTTCCTCATAAATGGGAAGAGCTGAGGAATAGATCAAAAAAAGGAATTTCCTATATCTCACTCGATCTCACTTTAAAAGTTACCTAAACGATCAGAAGAACCCCCTGCCACTACAGAAGATCTCAGCAGAGGTAGAATGCTGGTCAAAAGAATTCTAATGAATACAGTTAATCAATTCAACAGGATACAGTGAATATAATTAGTTTAAAAATGGCCATAAACATCTTTCAGGTTTTTAAATTTTGTACCTCATTCATCATTAATAAAAACAGAGTAGACTTTTTGAAAAAGCTGCTAGCATCCAAAGGGGAGATTTTATTTTAAAGATTTATTTCAATGTACTTTCTTCATGCAAGGATTGAAAAAATATGTGAAGGAAAGGTATTTTTGCTTTTCTAGGGAAATAGGTTTATTTAATATTGTTTTCTGTTCTCTAAACTCCAAATTACAGTGCTCCCTTTTCCTTACTGCAGAATGCTGAGTGCACAGATAGGGTGTGTTTTTACCCTCACTCTCTCTAAGTTGTCTTGAGGAAGTAGGTACTATTTTGTGGTCTGCTTTGCAAAGCTGTAATTATTGGAGAAATCCACATTTTCATGTAAAAATAATAAAAAAGTATTTTCTGTGCTGTAGTTTGCATACAGAAAATTGATATTTCTGAATATTTCTTCCAACCCTACAATTCTGAGACTCTCAAAAGGTTAAAAAAAAAAGAGGAACAGTAATCGACAAAGGAAGTGAATGTACATACTGCTTATTGAATTCAGCGGAGCAGAGAATTTTTTCTGGACTAGTGATTTCATAGACCAGTTTTACACTTTTTAGTCATGCTTTAAAACAATTGAGCACACGCCATAAACATCGAGTCACTGGAAAATGAAGGGTGGTGAACCATTCACAACCTAACTGAACTAATATGTCAGAATATTATAGCTTCAGAATGTGTGAAGTGAATCTTAAACCTGCTTGCAAGACATTTTGATCAAACAGTTTTTGAAAGATATTTGCATAAAATTATACATTTTTTTTAAAACAAAAATTACTAGAATGTAAAATGTTGGTCTTAGAAATTCTTTGCTAAAGGAGAAATAGACTTTAATCCATTTAAATCAAACCTTTGGCAGTTATTTAGGACTACTGGGATAGAGATGCATTAGTTGGCTACTCATGCAATTGAATATGGTTGAGATATTAAATGCCTGTTATTGTCATCATACTCAAGATAATATTTTCACTTTTGTCTTGGCAATCAGGTAACAAACAGATCCTAAGTAGAAAACCTAGACTGATGAAGACAATGGTAATGAGAGAGAGGAATATTTGAATAGATGCCATGAGAAAAAGAAAGCATTGCAAATTACAAGACTTGGTCTTAAAAATAACCTTTTCGAAAGTTTTATAGAATAGCATTCAGAGAGATTTCCCCAGAGAATTAATACTCCTGGAACAAGTTCTTAAAACTAGAAAGGCAGTAAAATTTGTAAGGCTCTGTGGAAAAGATAATCACTGGGAGGAAGAATAATGAACCAGTAAGGGAAATTTAAAAGTCAGCTTTTTTTTTTTTTTTTTAATTCAACTGATTTCTCTTTGTTTGAAGTCAACTAAGTTATACTTTTATACGTCTATTGTAATGGAGTCTTACTGAAGAGGAAGGGTTAAAGCAAATTTCAAGTGCCAAGTGAGGTCCACATGGCATATTTTTTCATGTATTATAATGTCACAATTGTAAAGGTACAATAAATCCTTCCAGCTGAAGCTCTGTTGAGATTGTTTAACTATCATACCCAGACAGAGCAAATTCCAATGGGAAAAGAATGACACAGTATGGAGTATGTCTTGCTCTTGCACATGGCATCAGCTGCTGGGGCCTGCAACTGCACTCCAGAGATAACAGCTCAGGAAACACACAGTCCATTACATGAAATGTGCTCATGCTCTAGCACAGTCCAATGACATTTTTAAGAATGACCTACTAGATAACTTTTTTTCAAAATTGTGAGTGTTTATAGAGTAAGAAGTCAGCTAAAGCTAAGGGCAAGCAGTAGGAATAGCTCATACTTAGAGTGTTACAAATCGTGTTGGTGGATTAGCTCTCAGGAGTTCAACTGAGTTTTGAAGTTTGAAAAAAAAAAAAACCATTAAACATTTCTTTTTCACCGCTAAGGATGAGGCTAGAACAGTATCAATAACTGAAGATATCATGGCAGCAAACCTCTGCATGCACTACAGCTTTCATCAAGTGAAGCACTGTTTTCTTATTCATGCAGGTGTTGGTATTAGGGGAGAGATATTTAGATATTTTTTAGTTTTTTTTAGATACTGCAGGTACTTATATCTTCTTTATGCAGGAGATAACTGAAAGGAAAGGAAGTCTTAATTCAAATCAGAAGTATCTAGAAAAGTTGCTGACATATGTATATGTGAAGGAAGAATTCCAATTATATTTAATATTTGTTTAAGACACGCTTGAAAGAATGGCTCCCAATTTTAGCAGGACTTTTTCCTCTTTCTATTTTTGTTGAGATATTAAAACCGGAAACCTTCGAAGTCACTGAATGGAGCACTTCGCTCCGTCAGGGACTGAATTATCAAGATCTCTTCAGAAATTCAGTAAACTTCCTAGTAGCCATTAGTCTCCCATGTTCTGCCATAGGAAGACAGCTTCAAAACTTTCCTGTTTTCTTTTGTTTTCTAGTTTGAATGGATTTTGACATCAGTATTTGTTCTTCAAATGCTACGTGTCTTTGAATTGTTCTTTTTCCTCATTGGTATGTATACCCTGATACGTTTGTAGTCAGCAAATGTATTTCCTCTCAGCCTCAAAAGTCATGCTCAAGAGTGCTCTCAGAGGATAGATTTTCAGTTTTCCTGATGATCTTTGCATCTTGTTTGATTTGTCATATAGCTTACAAAGTAGAATTATTACAATTATTTGATCATTTTGTTGAAGAGAAAGAGTAGTAGCAGAAAAAAGTATTTTGTGATAGGTGAGACTGAAATCCTCTGATTTCCAGAAATCTGATACCCAGAAATATATGCTCCCTGTTACAAAGAACTGATCAGATATCCAATAATTCAGGAATAATTCTGAACACATTTATTTCATCTGTTTATACTAAAGAGTTTTTGTGATGTCATAAATGTAAGATATTGGTTAATTTTCACAACAACCATCATTGTTTACTTCCTGCTACTTTCTTCTCACTTTTAATAATAATTTAAAAAAAAAAAAAAAAAAAAAAACAGGCAAGCACAAATGAGGCTTGAATAATATGACTAAAATGTTTTTTCTTGATTTTCATATATTTTTCTATTTTGATATCCTAAGTATACTTGTCCAGTGAATTTGCAGAATTAAAGAACTAAGTATCTTTCATAAAAGAAATGTTCAAGTCCGTTATGGCTAATTGATTCAGCTAGTTAAGTGAGGTTGAGTGAACTAGCTGATTTTTTGATGGGGACTGTTGATTCTAGAAGAGTTTCATTTCCTTCTTGTTGGTTACCCAGAAAAAAAGCCCCTTGTACCTTCAGGCATTAGTGGAAATGTTTCTAAGATGTTTTAGAAAGGCATAATACTTTGTAAGTGAAATTTTAAAATCACAAATTAGAATTTTCATGTTCAGTCTGAACAGTTCCTAAAATAATGATTTTTCCTAATACATCTTAGAAGAAAAGATTTCTGTGGTCTTCGATACCTTTATTGCAGTTTCTTTAGCTGAAACTAGAGAAAGACAGCATTAATTTGTAGTACTGTACAACTATAAATGACAGTTACTAGAAAACTCATTCTAAACAAGAGCATAGATTACAGTTTTGCTGGCACATTGGTAAAGGAATTTATATGGGAATGTTTTCTAATCACTACATTATTTTATATTTTATTTATATGTGGTTTTCAACAGTCACCATCTGTTTCTGAGTTGAGTATTCAGTATTCAAAACTGATCATTTCAACCAACTTTTGGTATATCACGTTAATTTCCCAATTAATATGTATAATTGATAATGTTAATAAATAAATGGCATAGGTTACTGGAATCAAAATAGAATTGGCTTCAATGTATTAGACACTATACTTTTTGTTTATTTAGAATAGCTAAGTTACATGTATATATTTTTTTCAAAGAATGAATAGTACAGAAATGCGCAAGCAACCTAGTTTGAGTAAATGTATATTTGACTATGTATTGCTCCATTCATAATTGAGATGGGTGTTTGCAGTCATATCAATAAGCAAAACACAGAATATCACACAGTCATTGGCCATTTTTATTTTTGAAACTTCCCTTCTCCCCAGCATTAAGCTGCAGTGTGTTCTAATGAATGTAATAAATGTGTTATTTCACTGTGACAATGAACTTATTACTGCCATCAAAGCAGCAACATAAATCAAAGAATTAGCAGGAAATCAAAACAAAAAAAATCCCCAACAACAACAAAAAACCTAAAAACATTTATCAGCATTTCTTCTTACCTTGCTTATTAGGAATGTTTGCAGTAATACTGGTTTTATGATGCAATTTTATTTATATGCATTCTATAGGACTAGATATTGCTGCACCTGGGAGTCCTAAAATTGATCTAAATCACAGTTAGATCTAGCAAACCCCTGTGCTGCTTTCCAGGTCCTATTGACTCAGCTACTCTTTGATCTACCTTGCTCAGGGAAGAATGTTTTTCATGTGTTGTCTTCCCATCTGAATCATATACATAAAGTGGGAAGTGGGCAGGAAAAAGTTTGAGTTGCAGCTCTAAACCTTTCCCGTTGTCCCCTCCATTGCCTCAATAGTTGCTCAGAGTTAATGGCTCTACCATTCTACCACTAATCACTGTTATCTCCGGTAAGGAAGGGCCACTCAGTAGTGAAAGCCGTTGATTGCTCTGTCATAGACTACTATGGTTCCTTCACTAAGGCATCAAGATTCTGCTACAAAATGAATTCTCTAATTCACAGTGAATGTTACAATCACAAGACAAATGGAAATGATAATTTGACACAGACAGATCTCCCATATGCCACTGAGTGGGCAGAATCCCCCCCCTCCTTTTCTCAGCTGTCTCTTTTGTGTCACAAGGACAAACTTTATCATGGCCAGTCACTGTTATTTACAAATTACCTGTGGCTCCTACAGCAGCAAGGAAGAAGGTGGAAACATCTTCCTGGTCAATGTCTGAGTGATTACAGTGAAGAAAATGAAGGTGTTTAAATTCTGCCTCTATCAGTGCCACAAATATGACATTCAGTTTCAGACCCAGAATACACTATAAAAAAGAAATAGAAATAAATAAAAATAATAAAAACTAACAACAACCCAGTTAATATCAGTTCAAACTTTAGAAGGCTTGATGAATATACTAATGCATTTTAAAGATGTTATTATAATCAACTTCTCTGGCTTTTTATACAGAAGAGACAAGAGATTTTCAGACAGTTTTCCTGTAGAAAACCATAACCCACAGAGTCACAAAAAAATACCTTTTAAAAAAAAGGTACAAATATTTACAAATATGCTTAACAAAGAAACAGCTCAAATAACTAGGCCGGCTAACCAGCCAAATATTATTTTATTATGTACAGAGAGTCTTTAAATATTACTTTGGTTTTGTTTCATTGTTTTTTAACTGACAAATGCTTATGAGTTTGTGAATAGAAAATATGAATATAAACTAAATGTTTGCATTGTTTGACCTCATAGTTTGTAGTTAAATTCTTGATATTTCCAAGACATAAAATCTTTAAAGAAATTATTATGCTTTTTGGTAATGGGGGGAGGCAGAAGTCATAGTATTGATATCTTGTATACAGAGGATGTCTGATCTGGGTGGCTTCCTAGGTGATAAATCAAAAAAGGTTTCCAAACACATTCTTTGTTTTATCATGAGTTAAATCTTTCACAAAAATAAATAAATTAAAAAAATCCCATTCTTTTGATATATTAAGAAGTAAAAATATTTGAGTCTAACTAAACTTTTTATTTCTCTTCGGTATAAAATTTTAAGCCATATGCGTAGCAAAAATGCTAAGTCATGGCCTGAAACAGTGATTGAGCACCTGTTGGGAAGGCAGGGCAAACCCAGGGGAGCTCAGCTACGTACAATGCACCTGAGTGACCAAAAAGGGTGGAGCTAGGATCCACTTCTTCCCAGACTTCATTTAAGAGTTGGCAGTGGAGCTGAGAGTATTTTGTGGGAGATCCCTGCCTACTGGAGGCTTTCTAAAGGTAAGCAGTTTTTTTTTTCCTTTGTTTTTGTATTCATAGTTGCTGTATTTGGGATTGTTCTCATTTACTCCAGCCTAGGATTGTGCCTCTCCACTGTTATTGCTGGACTTTCCATCACATTACCTTACAGTATTGCAAGCAGGACACAAAGATTTCTCCATGTCTACTTTTAATAAACAGAATTAAAGATTAATGTTTACCAGTTTAAATTTGCAAGTATGCAATTGACATATTCCTGTAGCTGTAAAACTTATGCATATTCATCAGCCCTGAGTCTTCTCGCCAGGTCAAACATTATGTTTCAAAGACTTCCCCTTTCATACTCTGTGAGTTTTACTAAATTCCTCATCTCTTATTTATTGTAGTGCTAGTACTAAGTAGCTCACCTTGATAGTTATTATGCTGTGTAATATGATGTCACTCAGACCCTCCAGAAGGTCTTTGCTGTATCACAGCTCGAGATAAATCTGTGTTACTGTTTGTAGATACAAAGAGTTCTGAGATATCTTAAGGATACAAAAACATTCATGGAAGGAAATTAAGCATTCACATTGAGGATATATCTGTTCCTGATATGAGCATCAACTATGGTTGGATCAAAGAGTACAGTATATCCTAATGTGAACCAAAGCTATTGCATGTTTTGTGTATTAAGTATTAGTTATATAGCTAAGGGTGTTTTTTTTCCAAATGTCAATACACTAAGAATTTTTTCTTGCACTTTAATTATTTCTAATGTTTAATAAACTAGTAACTAGTTCTTTGCAAAGATAGCAGAATTATGGCTTGTAGATCTTGTCCTAAAGACCACCTATTATAGTAGTGTGGAAAGTTAGAATTAAATTTACTTCCAATTGCTGCATTTTTAAACAATTAACTGGCATGCAGCAATATCTAATGCTGACAATGGAATAGCCATTTCATTGGGGAGTGGAAGAGGGCCTTGGTCTTGGGCTGGGAGGACTGTGGATCCTGTAACATGCTTAAGATTTTTACAGAGAAGAGTCCTCGAAGGAAGAGTATTGTTCTTCTGATGTAAGACCTCTTTGTGAGCAGTTATTTTGCAGATTAGGTGGTCACAGTTCAATTCTGCATATTCTAGTAGGAATCATAGAATAACTTGGATTGACAGGAACTTCAGTGATCATCAGATTCTAACCCCCATGCTGCAGGCAGGGTTGTCAACTGCTAGATCAAGTACTAGATCATTTTGCCCAGGGGCCCCATCCAACCTGGCCTTGAACATCTCCAGGGACAGAGTATTCACAGCCTCCCTGAACAATGTGTTCCAGAACCTCACCGTACTCTAAGTGAAAAAATTTTCCTGACATCTAGTCTAAATCTCCCATCTTTTAGATTAAAACCATTCCCCCTTGTCCTAACGCTATCTACCTATGTAATAAGTTTATTTCCTTCCTGCTTACTATCTCTCCATAAATATTGGAAGGTCATAATGAGGTCTTCTCACAGCCTTGTCTTCTCCAGACTGAACAAGCCCAGCTCCTTCATTGTAAGATAGAAGAATTCTATTTTAAAATTATTTGTTTTTTTTTCCCCCTCTTATCTTCAAAAAGAGTTTCAACAATACAAAACACTTCCAAAGAATCGGAGAGTAAACTTTGAAAAGGGCACTTCTGGTTGAAACAGGAGGTCTTATAACAAACTGAGTATTAGGAACAGTTTTCAGATTCTCAGTAAAAATTCAGAGGTTTTACTAGCTCCTGGTCATATGTTGAAGTCACTAGAACTGTCCAGAAGGACTTAATATGAGTCAACTGTAATTGTGAATATTCATCAAACATCTTCAGTAAATGAAATATGATCATCCTAATAGAGGTCTGGGAATCTGTAGAGCAGAGGTTTATAAACTAATATAGTAGAGCACTAGATTAGGAAATAAAACAAACAAACAAACAAAAAAACGAAGATTAAGTAAGAACATAAGTTTGCTTAATAAAATTACCAGCAGATAACCATCCTTTCCATTGTATTTTGCTTTGGTCTGTTTTCTAATCTCCTCGATCTCTAATTCCAAATACCTTGCCTTTTGGCCTAGGTGCTGATATGTGTCTCTTCTTTTCTTTCGTATTTAATGTCAAAAAGTGCAAATAAATGAAACTTGGAGTCCTAGAGTGCAACAATGAAAACTGAGATATTGGTACTACTCATGATACTCATGACCAAACACAGATATCATCTACAAGTTATCCTAGCACTTCTGAAATTAATTTGCATACAGTGTTTTAAGAGATGTTCTCAACTTTACCTTAAATGTCTTATGATTCTTATGCTTTTGTACTATGGATTAAGTCTGTTTCCTTAATATTTTATAGGCTTAATCTGGATGTGCTTTAAAGTGTATCCAAAATCTACTTTATCTTAACATGCGGTTTTCATGTTTTCTTTCTGTGATTTCCAGCACATCTCTGACTCTNTTTAATTATTGTCTTCCTCATAAATGGGAAGAGCTGAGGAATAGATCAAAAAAAGGAATTTCCTATATCTCACTCGATCTCACTTTAAAAGTTACCTAAACGATCAGAAGAACCCCCTGCCACTACAGAAGATCTCAGCAGAGGTAGAATGCTGGTCAAAAGAATTCTAATGAATACAGTTAATCAATTCAACAGGATACAGTGAATATAATTAGTTTAAAAATGGCCATAAACATCTTTCAGGTTTTTAAATTTTGTACCTCATTCATCATTAATAAAAACAGAGTAGACTTTTTGAAAAAGCTGCTAGCATCCAAAGGGGAGATTTTATTTTAAAGATTTATTTCAATGTACTTTCTTCATGCAAGGATTGAAAAAATATGTGAAGGAAAGGTATTTTTGCTTTTCTAGGGAAATAGGTTTATTTAATATTGTTTTCTGTTCTCTAAACTCCAAATTACAGTGCTCCCTTTTCCTTACTGCAGAATGCTGAGTGCACAGATAGGGTGTGTTTTTACCCTCACTCTCTCTAAGTTGTCTTGAGGAAGTAGGTACTATTTTGTGGTCTGCTTTGCAAAGCTGTAATTATTGGAGAAATCCACATTTTCATGTAAAAATAATAAAAAAGTATTTTCTGTGCTGTAGTTTGCATACAGAAAATTGATATTTCTGAATATTTCTTCCAACCCTACAATTCTGAGACTCTCAAAAGGTTAAAAAAAAAAGAGGAACAGTAATCGACAAAGGAAGTGAATGTACATACTGCTTATTGAATTCAGCGGAGCAGAGAATTTTTTCTGGACTAGTGATTTCATAGACCAGTTTTACACTTTTTAGTCATGCTTTAAAACAATTGAGCACACGCCATAAACATCGAGTCACTGGAAAATGAAGGGTGGTGAACCATTCACAACCTAACTGAACTAATATGTCAGAATATTATAGCTTCAGAATGTGTGAAGTGAATCTTAAACCTGCTTGCAAGACATTTTGATCAAACAGTTTTTGAAAGATATTTGCATAAAATTATACATTTTTTTTAAAACAAAAATTACTAGAATGTAAAATGTTGGTCTTAGAAATTCTTTGCTAAAGGAGAAATAGACTTTAATCCATTTAAATCAAACCTTTGGCAGTTATTTAGGACTACTGGGATAGAGATGCATTAGTTGGCTACTCATGCAATTGAATATGGTTGAGATATTAAATGCCTGTTATTGTCATCATACTCAAGATAATATTTTCACTTTTGTCTTGGCAATCAGGTAACAAACAGATCCTAAGTAGAAAACCTAGACTGATGAAGACAATGGTAATGAGAGAGAGGAATATTTGAATAGATGCCATGAGAAAAAGAAAGCATTGCAAATTACAAGACTTGGTCTTAAAAATAACCTTTTCGAAAGTTTTATAGAATAGCATTCAGAGAGATTTCCCCAGAGAATTAATACTCCTGGAACAAGTTCTTAAAACTAGAAAGGCAGTAAAATTTGTAAGGCTCTGTGGAAAAGATAATCACTGGGAGGAAGAATAATGAACCAGTAAGGGAAATTTAAAAGTCAGCTTTTTTTTTTTTTTTTTAATTCAACTGATTTCTCTTTGTTTGAAGTCAACTAAGTTATACTTTTATACGTCTATTGTAATGGAGTCTTACTGAAGAGGAAGGGTTAAAGCAAATTTCAAGTGCCAAGTGAGGTCCACATGGCATATTTTTTCATGTATTATAATGTCACAATTGTAAAGGTACAATAAATCCTTCCAGCTGAAGCTCTGTTGAGATTGTTTAACTATCATACCCAGACAGAGCAAATTCCAATGGGAAAAGAATGACACAGTATGGAGTATGTCTTGCTCTTGCACATGGCATCAGCTGCTGGGGCCTGCAACTGCACTCCAGAGATAACAGCTCAGGAAACACACAGTCCATTACATGAAATGTGCTCATGCTCTAGCACAGTCCAATGACATTTTTAAGAATGACCTACTAGATAACTTTTTTTCAAAATTGTGAGTGTTTATAGAGTAAGAAGTCAGCTAAAGCTAAGGGCAAGCAGTAGGAATAGCTCATACTTAGAGTGTTACAAATCGTGTTGGTGGATTAGCTCTCAGGAGTTCAACTGAGTTTTGAAGTTTGAAAAAAAAAAAAACCATTAAACATTTCTTTTTCACCGCTAAGGATGAGGCTAGAACAGTATCAATAACTGAAGATATCATGGCAGCAAACCTCTGCATGCACTACAGCTTTCATCAAGTGAAGCACTGTTTTCTTATTCATGCAGGTGTTGGTATTAGGGGAGAGATATTTAGATATTTTTTAGTTTTTTTTAGATACTGCAGGTACTTATATCTTCTTTATGCAGGAGATAACTGAAAGGAAAGGAAGTCTTAATTCAAATCAGAAGTATCTAGAAAAGTTGCTGACATATGTATATGTGAAGGAAGAATTCCAATTATATTTAATATTTGTTTAAGACACGCTTGAAAGAATGGCTCCCAATTTTAGCAGGACTTTTTCCTCTTTCTATTTTTGTTGAGATATTAAAACCGGAAACCTTCGAAGTCACTGAATGGAGCACTTCGCTCCGTCAGGGACTGAATTATCAAGATCTCTTCAGAAATTCAGTAAACTTCCTAGTAGCCATTAGTCTCCCATGTTCTGCCATAGGAAGACAGCTTCAAAACTTTCCTGTTTTCTTTTGTTTTCTAGTTTGAATGGATTTTGACATCAGTATTTGTTCTTCAAATGCTACGTGTCTTTGAATTGTTCTTTTTCCTCATTGGTATGTATACCCTGATACGTTTGTAGTCAGCAAATGTATTTCCTCTCAGCCTCAAAAGTCATGCTCAAGAGTGCTCTCAGAGGATAGATTTTCAGTTTTCCTGATGATCTTTGCATCTTGTTTGATTTGTCATATAGCTTACAAAGTAGAATTATTACAATTATTTGATCATTTTGTTGAAGAGAAAGAGTAGTAGCAGAAAAAAGTATTTTGTGATAGGTGAGACTGAAATCCTCTGATTTCCAGAAATCTGATACCCAGAAATATATGCTCCCTGTTACAAAGAACTGATCAGATATCCAATAATTCAGGAATAATTCTGAACACATTTATTTCATCTGTTTATACTAAAGAGTTTTTGTGATGTCATAAATGTAAGATATTGGTTAATTTTCACAACAACCATCATTGTTTACTTCCTGCTACTTTCTTCTCACTTTTAATAATAATTTAAAAAAAAAAAAAAAAAAAAACAGGCAACATTTCTTTGTTGAAATGGGATTTGACTGATTTACCTTTTGGAAGACCTATCTTTGACCTTATTCATGTGGGTTCCTGCTGTTTTCTCCTTGATGATGATGTACTTAGGGGGTAACACTTGAGTGTTCATGGGAGCAGGACGAAAAGCTTGTTTTGTAGGTGAATGTCCTGATCATCTGATGACAGAATTAACTTCACATTTACTTCCTGCACGATGGCTGCACGAGTATTTGAATATTTTAGATACAGTAAAAGAACAAGAAGCCTTAAATATAGGAGTAACTTAAAGNTTTTTTTTTTCTGATGAATCCTGTGCCAAAAGCATTTATGGAAAGTATTATGGGCATTTGGCAGGAAACCAAGTAACTTTAAAGAATTGTTAACAGAGATTAGATAGCCGTGAAACACAGGTAACTTTTATTACCTAGCATATAAATTTATTTAGTTGACACTTCAGTGCTTGCACATCCCTATTCCAAATGTTTATACAATATCATCTGAAATTACAGTTTCTGTTTACATTCAAGGTGCCACTCAAACATGATTCCATAGAACAGTAATTAGCTGTGTTACCCAATTAGAAAAGAGGGAAATATCTTGTTGGCACTCACAGTAAGAAATACTTGACAGGCAGCTTGAGTATAACTTCAATTCTGAGAAGTTTTGTGTTGGTGGGGGGAAAAAAAATAAATAAAACTAAATGGTGTACTGGACAGATATTAGGGTTTTTTTTTAGTGTGCAAAGTTAAGAAAATAAGAGACTACTTATTATAGTCTCTTGAATGCATAAATTTATCCTTAGCATTGTATTGTCACTCTTGCCCTTCTGTGACTTTGCAGTAGTGGACAGCTCTCCCCAAAAATATGGAAGTTGGTCTTGGAAAAAAAGAAATTGTATTTTGTGAAATAAGTATCAATTAATGTGGTGAATTCTGCATTAACATAAAGTGTATGTATCAGAAACATGATCCACTTTCTTTCATCTGAAATTTTTCTGAAATAGAAGATTACTGCAAATTAATTTGTGAGTGAAGTAATTTTTAACTTTAAGTACAGCTGTAAGGTAATTGCATGTGCACTTGCCATAATATTCTCAGAAAGGCTTAACTGGGTTATCTAAGCATCCAAATCTAGACCTCACTTCTCTGTTTTTAAGTCCTGCAGGGAAGAAAAGTGGTCTTATTGCTAGAACACTACAAAAAACGTTTTCACATAGAACTGTAAAGCTCTTTACATAATATGCTTTATATTCACACCTTTCAGCTATTTTGGTTTAACTTTCCCAGCTTCCTCAGGCTGACATGCCCTGTGTTCATGCATATCTGTATGAAGTGTAAGTTTGTTGTTTTTACAATGTGCTTTGACAAACCATGAAGAGGAAAAGCTTCTTAAATATAAATTTTAAAGATTTTAAAAAAAGTTTAGAACAGGAATTCAAACCTAATTTGATATTTTGATTTTTCTTATTTTCTTATTACAAATAGATTTACTCCTTGTCATATTTATCATTTGGAGCAAAATCAGATACGTTTTCAAAGGAAAAAACTATTGTATTTTACTTATTGCATGGACAATGCACTATTAATTCAAATACATTCCATTTGACATTAAAAAAGATTTGCACTGAAGGGCAAACATTACCTCCTTATGCTTCCAGACTGCATTACAATCTAATCCATCATGTTATACATTTATAGGTGTCTACCATTGCTGGATTGCTAAAACAGTGACAAAAAAAAGTCCATATAAAAAGCTGGTTTAAATTTCACGCATTTTTACTTACCAAGTATCTGTTTAGATGAGCATGAACTTCTGCAAAAGAAATCCTTTTGGAACATGAATATGTAAGAAGCTATGAAAATGATATGAACAGCAGTTTCTGTATTACCATCTCTGTGTTCTTTGCTGCTAGGTGAGTTTTAGACTCAGGTAATTTGCACATGTCATTAAAATTACTTTCAAAGTTTTCTGGCAATGCATATTAGTAAATAAAACCATTACTTCACTTCTTGATGGAAAAATGTGCATAAGACAATGATGACAACAGCCATCAGCTGTGAACTTACTGTACATATAAAAATTATTCATCCTGGGGTATGTTTTCAAAAGCAATGTGAATGGTCTCAATTATTCATTAATCTATGAGTATGTTCCATTTATGCTTTAGAAAATTGTCCTCTATTTGTCTATGATAAAAATCTGCTTTATTTCTTTATAGGTTTATTCACAAATACAAAAAGAAACATCTTACAAATTAAAGTACTTCCAGGTGGGAGAAAATTCTCCTTCCCTTTCTCAGCCTTCGCAGTCAATTTTGCAGCAATATTTTTAATTTATGAATTAATATCTCTTCATATGAAAAGTAGCTTAAAAATAAGGACTTCCTCCATGTCAGAGACAGTTNGGGGGGGGAGGGGGAAGACATGCAATATATTTTAAATCAAGTATTATTTATATAGGGTTGATTTGTCCTTTTTTCAAGTTGTGCAGTAACGTGATATATCTATATAAAAATAATATACTGTAATTTTAGATGAAATATCTATGAAAGATAATGTGCATATAAGTATCTTACAATACTAATCTCTAACTAACCAACAATTTAAAAAAAAAAAAAGTTGAATCCAATATTATTACTTATAACAAGAAAAATATAAGAAAAATATGGATAATATTGTAGAAAAAAAATGATGAAGAGAAGTGAAAATAGAGTCCAGTGAGTCTTAACCTCTGATCCTATGGATATGACCTTATCTTTTCAGCACGCAGTTGTGTGCAGATATAGTTCTGGTTTTGGTAAGATGTTAGAGGAAGAAAAGGCAGTATGATCATGCTATGCATTCTATAGTTTGTCTTTTCCCCTGCAGTAACTCTATGAAGCATTGTAAGCAATTCTGATGTAATGAAAGATATCTCGGAGACAGTTCAGAGAATTTCATGGAAACAATTATATGTATCTGAGCACTCGGGATGTAAGACTGGTCCACAGCAAACACTCTTCATTGGCTGGGATGATCGTGGACCAGGTTATCATATCAGAACACAAATCCCAACACAGACATGGAGAAATAATTATTACTTGCCCTAACAGTGAAACAACGTTGAAGTGATTTTCCTTTCTATTAATTCTCATCAGGAAGAAAAATATTTAACCAACACAGGCAAACTTGTAGGTGCAAATAGCCTGTTGCACAGCCACAGGCAACACTTAGTCCTACTGACTTGCAAACTATAGTTTGAACTAGAAGTTACTGCTCTTAATAACAACTGACAGGTTGGTTTGTATAACAGTAAAACAAAACACCAAGATTTGAAAAACTCTTGAACCTGATCGAAAAGATGAATATTAGATTAAAAAAAGTGAGGCAATCAGGTGGGGCAAAGGGAAACTGCATCTATTTCATGTGATGATGTTTTCTTTATTGACTCTGGCCTAACAAGAACACACTGTTTGTGGGATTTGCTAAACTGATTAAAAGCAGGAAGAGAAGAAAATGAGATGGTGGTCTTGATGAGTGAAACTTTCAGGCTTTGGATCATATAGCTTGGTTAAAAGAATTGCAGAATCACAGAGCTGTAGAGGCTAGAAGAGACCTCTAGAGAGATCTTGTCCAACCCTCATGCTAAAGCAGGCTCCCTATACCAGGTTGCACGGGTAAGTTTCCAGGTGGGTCTTGAATATCTCCAGAGAAGGAGAATCTGTGGTCTCCCTGGGCAGCCTGTTCCGGTGCTTCATCACCCTTATTGTGAAGAAGTTCTTATACACATTTGTGCAGAACTTTCTACGCTCCAGAATGTAGGATATTATTTTAAATAATCCTCATTGATTCACAGATGAACTCATTACTGGTTTAGTTTTTCTGCATGTTCCTTCATTTTGGGAACAATGAGGGCATGTCTTACTTTCCAAAATATATAATTTCTTTAGGTTGCAGTCATTGTAGTTAACTGTGATGAAAATTAGTGAATGATTTGGATCTTTTCAAATAAAAACTTAGCAATATCGTGATAATAGAATGATTAATACTTGGAAATATAGTATTAATATAGCCTAGCTATATCTAGGTAGATATAGGTGCAAAGAAATATTGATATGGAAATAAGTGTGGGTAAGGGTATGGATTTGAAAATGGATGTGTAAATAGAAGAGATGGGGGGGAGGGAAGAGGGAAAAATCTTTGTAAGTATTGGATGCCTAAATGTTGGACTAAATGTCTATGTCCCAGAGTTCACATTAGTGACAAAGAGAGCCACTGTGCAGGAGCCCAGTAGGATAGTCTCTGGATGCTATCAAACCGATTCAAACTACTCAAAAAATTTTACCTGTAAAACAGTAGCTGCTGTTCTAATGCTGCCATGGGTGACTTCATAGCACTTGGTCTGACAGAACAAGGTATCAAGTACTTGCCTTGCCTTGTTACAACCAAAGCCTTGCTAGCACTCAAATGGAAAAAGATTCATTGCTTACCTGTTCATGCTCTGCTAGGGAAAACAGCTACAATGTATCTCCAGGTTCTGAGACAAAGGTGGGTGAGGAAGGCTCTCTCACTTACTAGATGGACATGGCTGATAGCCTCACTGGCAAGCTATGACTGGAGGCAGTATGAAAGGGCAGGTCAAGGCTAAGGAGGCTGTGTTGTCTGCATGTTTTGAAAGTGTAGATAGCCTGCAGGGAATTTTTGTTCCTGAGAGTAGCTGGTGGTCTTGGCTTTATGTATGCCAGGTATGCTACACTACATTTCCCCTATAGTGTATCTCTACAAAGAGACAAAGTCAAGAAAGTAATTATTGATAGTTTTCAAGATATGGTTATTGAAGTATGAAGGTAACTGTGATGTTGAGTATAAATTCCTGATTAATTTTCTAATGTGTTTTTTATCATATCATAAATCATGTTTATATCATACAGCAAATAATAATCTTTATTGAACCCCTAGATATAGCAAACAACCCAATGGGGAACATGTGTAGTTAAGTCATCTGATGACCCAGGGTCTTATCTATGTCAATGTTGAGGAAATCTAGTTAAAATTTGTTGTAATTGATAGTATCAGTCAGAATTCTAGGTGCTCATCTATCTGTGGCATCAAGTTGTGCTGGGGGGATTCAGGTTGGATGTTAGGAAAAATTTCTTCTCTGATAGAGTGGGTAGGTGCTGGAATGGGCTGCCCAGGGAGGTGGTGGAGTCAACATCCCTGGAAGTGTTCAAGAAACATCTAGATGTTGTACTAAGGGACATGATTAAGTGGGAAATATTGTTGATAGGTGAATGGTCAGACTAGATCTTAGAGGTCTTTTCCAACCTTGGTGATTCTATGAATTCTGCTGGTTCCAAAAATCAAACTAACATGCAGTTAGCCATGAATTCAGAGGCTGACTGAATAGTTTTATACTGTTATCTGATGGCTTTTAGGTGGTCAGCAGTATCATCCATATAAGATTATGTATTCTGTTTTTGTCACCCAAGGATTAATCACAAGTAGGAATGAAAACACTGATAAATAAGCTGATTTGGAGAGAAGAATACAAACAGAAACATCAACAAAATCTCACGTTTTTAATGCGGTCGAAATAGCAGCTGTGCCCATGTTAAGTGTTG
Organism: Pavo muticus; assembly: GCA_016647715.1. Classification (NCBI taxonomy): domain Eukaryota; kingdom Metazoa; phylum Chordata; class Aves; order Galliformes; family Phasianidae; genus Pavo; species Pavo muticus. Next base: position 264,163 of record JACDJE010000623.1, on the reverse strand, counting down.
GAACTTAGATGATATTTAAAGTTCCTTCCAACCCAAGCTGTTCTATGATGTTTCTATTCACCCTCTCTGGATTAGAGCAGATTTTCTGCATAGCAGTATAATCCAGACCTCAGACATTTATTAGAATATTTTATCCGGTGTTTGGGGAGACTTTTCTATGTGTGTAAGACAGAATATATTTGGAAACTTGGGGAACTTAGTCAAAAACACAATTTAAAGATGCAGGATTTTCACCTATTCACTTCGGTTTTTTTTNATGAACCCTTCACATTTTTCAGAAAATCAGAAATTTTCCCCAGATTTACCTAATGATGCTAAAATGCTGAGCTCATCTTATTTATCTCTGTAGCATTTAATACTAAACCGCAGCAGTCTTAAAAAAAAAGAAAATGCATCTGACACAATAGTATATGATCTAGGCACACTGCTGCAAGAACAAAATGAGTAACAAAGCATTCGTCTCAGAGTATGACAGTGCCCACACTCTGTATTTACCGGCACAGATTTTCTGCAGCTGGAGAGGAGGGGGAGGCTTTTTTACAAATGGAAAAGAGGGAGAGTTAAGATGACTGATTTTTTTTTTTTTTTTTTTCTCTCCCTGTCTTTGATCTTCCCATACTTTCTCTCCCACATCTCCTAGCACCTGCTGATTCCCTACCCGCTGCTGAGCATAATGGCTCTTCTCAATTTTCTCCACACCACTGTCCTGTCTCTGCAATGGGATGGGACATGTGAAGCTCACCAACCTGCTTTCCAATAGACTGTCAGAGTCAGTGCATAAATGTCAGTGAAGTACTTTGTCAAACCTATGTGTTTTGATCTGTTGTAATTTTCCAACAGGACCACAAAAGGAGGTCTGTAAATTTTGAATGTTATTTTGGGTTACAGCAGTATTGTTTTGCTTTAATTTGGTCTAGTATTGTGATGGGGCATGTTTTTCATCTGAATGCAATTTCCTCAGTGTAGTCTCTTTCTGATAGGAAAATATACCAAGACAGGTGTGAACTGATGGATCAAATCAGGATTAGTAGATTTTTTTTCTTATTTTATCTGTAAATCTAGAACTAGAAACAATTTCAGTTTCTTCTCAAAGACAATGCTTCTTCCACTTTAGTTGGAAAACCCATATTTGCCTTCATGAAAATTTCATTTTAATCATAATAAGATTATTATCGTTAGGAAATGTCATTGAGATCAGTAAAGTATTGCAAGATGAAGGGGGCAGTGTGGAGCACGGCAGTGAATGTTTGGAAAAAATAAGACAACCTGTTATACATACTTGTTCTGGGCCAAAGAGAATGTGATTCAGTAAAACTAACATGAGAAGTAAAACAATTTTTATCTTTAACAAAAATTATTATATATATAACAAATGGGGTAATAAAATATTATAGTGTATACATTCTGTCAAATTTCTGCAAACTGTTGAGTTCCTGCAACCCAGAAGCCAATACTTTCCAGTGCATATTTGTTTTTCTTCATGTGGTGTAACCGAGCATAGCCTGATAGTAGATTTTAAAAAAGAAACAAAAAGAAACCATACAACAACTAAACTATCTACAAAAGCATGATTTTGAGAAGGTGGCAGCAGTAAGAAATAGTATGTGGATATGTACTCTATATCTTCAAATATACATCTTAGAGTATATTAAAAATATTGAAACTTGTACAGGGCAGAGGGAATTCTGCTCAGCCAGCCAAAATACAACAGATTGAGCAGGAGAGCACTAACATTTTTTAGCTGCATAAGGTTCTTACAAATGGCCCATGGTGTGCTAATAAAACTATTGTGACTGGATGCTTTTGCAGTGGAAGCTGACAGATACAGCAGAGTTAAGTACTTTTTCAGACAAGCTACCACAGTAAATCATTAAAGCACACAAACTATCATCCTTCATCAGCCTGCGATTTTTTTATAGCAATTGCAAATCAAAAACAATGTAAACAAACAAATTGACAACTAATGAACGTTCCCCCACTGCTCACTGTAAATAGATCTACAACTTCAGAAGAACACTTTATCCAACACGTTGTCAACTCATTGTAAACACATCTACAACTCATAAACAACTCATTACCCAGTATGTTGTCACCTCGTTGCAATTAAAGTTGAATGCTAACTGTACTGAATTTCTCTGAATTGAATCAATTCAGAAGCCTCAAAGAAAATGTCAAACCCTATTAGTCCAATAAGTTTCAGGACTTTTAAGACTATCTTTTCAATGTGTTTGGAATTTAACTTGCATTTTTTAATGTGAAAATTGTCCAAAATCACATTACTTTTCTAGCTCACATCTAAGCTGATTTAGTTAGATTTCCCACTTACATATAACTGTTTCTATGGAAATTTTTTAGATGAGAAAGGAATTCCTCAGGAGGCTCTAGAACTTATAGGTTTCCTTGGAATTGATATGCTTGAACTACCACTTATGCCACTTAAATTTCTAAAACATGGTAGGTACTAATTTGGATATGTTCTATCAAAAAATCTATTTACCCTGGAAAAAAGAAGTCAGTGAAAATGGCATTCTGAAGTCTTTTCTTAGCTTATATTTTTATTGTAAGTTTTACAATATTTACCCTGTAAAATCCTATTTCTTCTCCTGAAAGATAATTTCAATTACCAAGTTTAAGATATTAAAAGTAACTTTCATGCATGCTTGTTGTAAATCTGACATTCTTCTGATAATTTCTGAATTTAACATCAAATTACAAATGCATTAGTTTACTGTTTAGGGCACAGTTTACAAGAACTGGATGCTCTCAAAAATTGTTTTTTTTTTAAACTTTTCTGCTAGATTTTGTACCCAAATCTGTTTCCTCATAAGGAATCTGTAAATCTTCTTGGGAAATGGATTGTCTTTTTCTTCTGTGTTTACACTGTTCTTAGTACAAAAACTCTAGTGCTCTTCAGGTCTCCAGTGCTACAAATATGAATGAATATACGTAGTGGGCAAGTCCATTCTATAAGAATGTGGTGTTATAATCATATTTTTGAGGTCAAACTTCGCTGCTGAACTTCTCGATTCAATTTAAAATCACTTTGTTTTTGTTACATGATGGAATGTAGTATTAGACTGGAGATGTTGTCTTAAACTTGTATCTACAGCAGGACTACAAGATTAATCTTCTCCTTCTCACAAAAATGATTTTTAAAGATATTAATTTGCAGAATGTATGTTAGTGTTTTATGTTAGACTGTTCAAAACCTGTTTTATGTGCATTGCTCTCACATGTCACTTTGGCATTCAAATAGCCTTCAATACATAAATCATTTTACAAGTGCAAAACACCATAAGCAAATTAAACCACTCTGGTTGATAAGCAGAAAAGGCATTCCACATACAGAATATGGTACTTCACGATCTTCTTTTTTTCAACAGCATTTTAGAAGGTGTGGGAATTTTCAGTCACCTTTGGAGCTAGGTCCAATCCATTGCCATTGTGCCCAGGAAAAACTGACCAAAGTTTAGTTGTTTTACTTGTTCTTCAGTGAGGTAGGAATTAATATAGAATGGTTGAGATTACTGATTACAATTTGTATGGTCAAAGGATGACTTATTCTCTATGCTTATTATGGATTACTCACTGCTCAGCAAAGAGAATTTGTCTATTTTGGAATTTCAAGGATAACACTGAAAGATGAAAAGGCTTTTTCCTTCAGCTTTTGGCTGTCTATTCCCTACTATGAACTGTGCTAATGTAAATATGTATATTTTTCTTCCTGATTTAGCCTAATGTGGACCTTAAACTCTGGAAGTTTTTATTAAATATGAAGAATCAAGGTGATATGTGGAACTCTGAAAAGTGTGTA
>JACDJE010000623.1:220762-260281 GCA_016647715.1 Pavo muticus | reverse complement strand
CACGAAAAAAGCCAAGTATTCAATAAATATTTCTGTTCGAATTACAAAAGATGCTTTATGTCATATGGGCATATCAGTAAGCTAAGTATTGTTTATTCCAACAGTCATAAGACTAAGACATCTCATGCATATAGCTTTCTGACAAAATAAAAAGAAATAAAGAAATATCAACTTGTTTTAGCTATTAAAAGAGTATAGAATGCACTAAGTCTTTAACTGAGTGTATCAGGAAACACTGAAACAGTTTGCCTAAGGATCTGATGTGTTCTCCAAAACTTAAGATAAAGAGTAAAATTTATGCCTGTTTAAAAGATGTAGTTTAACTCAACCAGCAATTGTGACATGGATGAAGGAATTCCTTCTCCATTTTTTGAAGGAGATAAGTTGTTAATTCTGGCTGGATTGATAGTTCAGATTACCCTTAACAATACCAAGAAAGTTAGAATTTAATATATCTAAAAGTTTATGAAATATAGGAGGGAAAAAGGTGGAGTTGTTCTACTCATGTTGAACTCAATCAGAAATTGCTTTTTGCTATTTTCTTCCAAGACATACTTATAGTTTTTTACTTATTAATATATTTACTTATGTATCACTGTGAGTGTTCTGTACCAGTGGAAATTATCTTCACCAAAATATCATAATCTGTCCTCTAGATTGCTCATTTTAAACTAGCTTGACAAAAGAGAGGAAAGATACTTGAATTCTGATATGCCTTTCCAAATACAAAAGGCTTAATTCATTCAGAGAACAGAACTTCATATTCTTCCTCAGAGAGGAGACTCTCATGACTCAGTTATCTTTTTTTTCCTCAGTAGGGCTGAGTAACCCTAATCGTAATAAGAAGGAAATAATCATTTTAAAATACGCAATTCTCTGACTACATTTGTGCTTTTACTTGATCAGCTCTATGAACTCTATGTACAAATAAAAAAATATTTTTTGAAGATAGCTTCAGGACTATTTGGCAAAATTAAGATAAATACTATTCAACTACTAAAATATTTATACACCTACACCAAACCCATATCAGTAGAAAATTACTTTCAGAAAGCTTTTGATCCAACACCGAATATTTACAAAACTTTCATTGTAACTATAAGCATTTCCTTATTCTAGCTTAAAATTATCCTAAGATTTTGAATTAAGTGCAGTACTTTCCATTGAAAACAGAGTTACTATTTTTGATGCAGGACTATTCTCAAGAGGACATTTTTCTTAAAATTCTTATTAAGTCCTGGCTCCTTCACAAATCATGTTTTATCGGTTAAGTATTTCCTTTCCTATCAATGTAGGAAGTCTACAGCAAATCCAGAAACCTTTAGGATAAGTGATCTCTATTTTCCTTAGTATGTGTTCAAATTGTCACTGTTTTGTCAGGCAAAATATTTGTCTTTTCTCTGTAGACTTGATTACATCAGAGACACTGATTCTGTGTTTGAATCTCACAATTCTAAGGTCACACCAATTTTTAGCAGACGTATACCTCCTTTTTTACCACTCACTTGCATGACGAGGAAGACAAGTATATATGCATGTTTTTCTACTTTTCCAGGTATTTCAGCAATTTAATATCACTTATATATTATGGAGAAAAAATATATTGACAATTTTACAAAGAACTGAGCTTACTCAATATTGTGTCAACAGATGTAAAGCTCTTGATGGCAAAATAAATCTCCAGTGGTAGCAGTGAATGACTTGCTGAGGTGGATTCTCAATGATGCATGTGATGCCGTGCAGCTTTGGTGTCAAGACTGAATACTTTTGTAAAGGTTTTCAAAATAAGTGTTAGGTTTGATGCACAAAATACTGTATGTTATATGATATTGTTTTAAATGAAAAATTACAGTAGAAAAAAACACCTCATTAATATCTCTGACAATAAACAATTTTCAATTTGCCATATTCCTGCAGCAATGCTAAATATTTGTTGACCAAGAAGGCAATGCAATGTAGTTGGAATTTGGATGTCCACTAGTGAGTCCAAATTATTTTCGTCTGAACTAAGCGTAGTGCCCACATATGTTCATGTATTTTTTTATAATTTCTTTTGATCCAGTTTTTACTCCACAGGTTAGGCCCTGCAATTGAAAAGTCCCTGCTGCAGAAATGACTATTGTAAGGTTAACAGGTTGTAAAGTTAACCAGTATATAGAGAAGATAGGCTAGTAAGAATAGTTAAACAGAGAGGAAAGGTGTTCACCAGTGTTGTAGGCTCACAAGACCCCAGAAGGAGCGATCTCCAGGAAGAGATCCTTCCTCAGTGGAAGTCAGCCCTTAAATGGGGTCTAGGAGAGGTGGAGCCTGGCTCCACCCCTTCCAAGCACACAGGTGAATTGCCTTCACCTGTGCTCCCATGGCTGACTCAGTGCTTGCCTCAGGTGGTCAATCAGAGGTTCAGGCTGTGATTCAACAGTTCCCATACACTCCACCCCTTCACAGCGTTAACCAATGATTGAGTTAACTAAGGGTGAGTCTTTCCTATTATAGAGATCCAACACATCGCGACGCTTATACAATTCCCCGTCGCGATACATGTTATCATAATTTTAAGGCGAGTGATGATTGATGAAAGTTCATGTTCTTTCTTGGGCCAGTGCTTGATGATGTTACTGGAGGCATGCAGTTGTGAGGTGCAGGTCCATCTTATGCTCCATCAGTCCCATGTAAATCATCACCGGGTGTCGCACATGGTCTGGCAGCAACACTGGAACATTTCAATATTTTGTTCCTTCTGGTGGTCCTGGAGGCTCAAAGACTCATGGGGAGTAATACAGATGTTTCAAGGGTACCAGGAGGGGAAGGTCCACCCTCCAGGGCAAGATACAGGCTGTATTTTTATCCTGGGTCAACACTTCAGCTTGTACTGGGGCATGCCCCAGCTGCCTGTACCACACCTTCTGGCCAGATGTATGTGGCTGCATAGCTATATCAGATACCAACGGGGTGTCCTGATCTGCCACAGGGACATGATGAGGGTCCCTTTGGCAATAAAGATTGGAGTGTTGACCACAATATCTGTAGGCCATGTACCTATCACTAGAGGGACTACTGAGCCTCCCACCTCCAATAATCTCCCCCAGGGTGCAAGTAGGCCACACCATTTAGGTCCTACCTGCACCTTCCAAGGCCATTTTATTCTATGGGTACCTGGATCTAGATTCTCAGGGGCAGGGAGCAGATTATTTTCATTCCCAATTAGGGGTCTTAACTGATTATCAGTGCCCGTAATTTGGATCCTAAGTGGGGAGGCCCATGTTGTTTGCAGCATTTTCAGGGCACTGGGTCTGCCGTCTCGAAGTCTTTCATTCAGGTCCCGCAGGGTTTCATACAGTCTCTTTGTCCACCCCTGCAGGGACTGGGAGTCTGTCTTTAGGGCAGCCTTGAGAATACCATTATAACATTCAATGAGACCTGCCCCTGTTGGATTATATGGCAGGTGGAATCGCCATTTGATGTTATTTTCTTCTGCCCAGCACTGTATCGTTGCACCAGTAAAATGGGTCCCTTGGTCACTCTCGATGACTTGGGGTGTCCCGTAGGCAGACATCAGTTTAGTAAGTGCCTTGATGGTATATGCCTGGTTTGCTTTCAGTACCAGATAGGCCTGCAGTAGCCCACTTGCAGTATCGACACAGGTCAGGGCATATCTCGCCCCCTCAGACCAAGGGAGGGGCCTGATGTAATCAACCTGCCATCTCTGGAAGATGCCATCTAGCAAGATGGGCTGTTGTTTCGGGCAACGATCTCGGTCTTGTCTTAGAGCAAGCGTCGCAGTCTCAACATGCCTGGGTGATGTCAGATAGCTGTATGGGCAGCCCCCATGCTTTAGCAGCTGCCCACATTGTCTTTTGACCAGCATGCCATAGCTTCTGATGTAACCAACGGGCGATGTTCTCAGATGGTGAATTCTCAATCCATCGAACTCGGGCCAGTGTGTCGGCTTCATCATTTCCCGGTGATTGTAAGGGTTGGTGGCCAGAGACATGGTAGACACGTACAGTTCTGTGTTTTACTGTATTCCATATGTCTAACCACATATCTTTGCCCCAGATTGGTCGGGCGTGGATAGTCCATTCCTGGGCGGCCCACTGTGCAATCCAAAGAGTGAGCCCCCGGTACACAGCCCAACTATCTGTGCAGATGTTCAGGATGCCATCACCGGGTTCCTTGGTTATAACCATCCACACGGCTCGCAGTTCTGCCCATTGGCTGCTCTGACCATCCCCCTCGTCAAACCAGATCGTCTCACTGGAGGGATGGTATGCTATTGCTCTCCACTTGCTCGGGTTGCCCCTGCTGGACCCATCTGTGTACCAGGCATCTTCAGGAATAGGATATTTTCCCTCCTGAACGGGACTCTTCTCTGGTGGAGTAACCAATGTTTCTTCTGGTGCATCACTGTGATACGTCACTGGGCCTAGGATCTTCTGAAGTTCTTCTTTTAATGGTGATGAAGACAGACTACTCCTCTGGCTGAGATAGGCGACCCATCGTGCCACCGTTTGTGCTTGGGCCACCCCTGTCTTAGGAAGGTGGGTCAGATCTTTTACCCACCCCTGAATCGGCAGAGTGGTCTTAACTATGATTTCTGCTGTTTGAGTTATTGGCTCTACTGCCTGTAATGCCGAGTAAGCAGCCAATAATTGTTTTTCAATCATACTATATCTTTCTTCTGCTCCATGCCAGACCTGAGACCAGAATCCAATGGGGGTCCGAACAGAATTCTGGCGTTGCCACAGGCCCCAGCCAAAGCCATCCTGAGTGACATGAACGTCCAATTCAGCTGGGAGGGTAGGATCGAATATACCCAATGCCTGGGCTTGTTTAACTGCCAGTTTTGCCTGTTGGAAAGCATCTTGTTCTGTTCTCCCCCAGTCCCATAGCTGCCCCTTTTTCGTGAGTCTATACAGTGGCCTCAGCAGCTGCGCTAAATGAGGTATAAAGGAGCGCCAGTACCCCAGTATACCTAGAAACTCCTGCAGCTGCTTCGGTGTTGTAGGGACTGGGAACGCCTGAACCTTATCTATGACGGCACTGGGTAGTACTTTGGTCTTTCCTGACCAAACCACCCCCAGGAATTTTACGGACAGGCCCGGACCTTGCACCTTTTGAGGATTTATAGCCCATCCTCTCTGCTGTAAATAGGCAGTTAATGAATCTGCCGCCTGTCCTACTGCCTCCAGCGAGTCGGATGTCAACAGAAGATCATCAATGTAATGATAGAAATTAACATTATCAGGTTTTTTCCAATTAGCCAGGTCACGCGCCACTAGATTATGACAATAAGTTGGTGAGTGCACGTACCCCTGTGGCAGGACCTGAAAGGTCCACTGCCTGCCTTCCCATGTAAATGCAAACTGATCTTGCGATTCTTTAGCAATTGGAATACTAAAGAATGCATTTGCCAAATCTAGGACACAATGGTAAGTTTTTATTTCTCTACTCAAAGTGTCCATCAGGGAGGCAATATTGGGTACGGCCGCATGAATAGGCGGCGTGACCTTATTTAACTCTCTATAATCCACCGTCATTCTCCATGTTCCATCCGACTTCCGCACTGGCCATATGGGGGAATTATATGGGCTATGTGCAGGTCTTATAATACCTACTTTCTCTAATTCCTGCACAGTTCTTGTTATTTCATCTTGCCCACCCGGGAGTCTATACTGTCTCACATTAGTAATCCGACGCGGTTTCGGCAGGCAAATAGGCTCATGCTTTGCATGGCCTCTCAATATTGCCTGCACCGCTCGGACACTAATACACCTTTGTCGAAGTCTGAACTCTCCCACTGTTGTCTGGAGAGCCAGACCCCACAGAATATCTATGCCCAGGATATATTCTTGGACTGGGGCAATAGATACCTTATACTCCCGGGGTGGGAGACGCCCAACCCCCAGTTTCAACCAGGTCTGGGTGACTGGAATGGTCTGTCCCCCAAAACCTCCAATCATCACTCTGTCACCTTCAAATTTGGTTGGATCTCCATAAATTATTGATGTTTCTGCCCCTGTATCCACTAGCGCCATGACTCTCTGAATGTTCTTTCGGGACCAGTAAATCGTCAGTTCTACATAGGGCCTCCGGTCCCGTCTGGAGGCCCTAGGGGGACTAACGTCCCTCGTCACGCCATAAATTGGGGTAGGGCCAAGTCTTTTGCCTCCGGTGGCTCAGGCATTGTGGCCCGAGACACCTGAGGAGGTTTCTTCTTCCTATTAGGGATTATAAAATCTTCTAAATTCCATGCTGTTGTTGGTATTCTGTCTATAACTCTTATCATTGGTTTCCTAGAGTAATTTTGAAATTTTTGATTATCCTTCAGCTGTCTCCACAGCTGAAGGAGAACATGGTTGGGCTGGCGATCAATTTTTGCAAATTGAACCCCAGCCCGGATAAGATCATTAAACATTTGTTTTCGGGAAACCCTTACGGGTCCCGATTGAGGAGCTCGCATAGCCGGCCTCTTTGTTTTAATTACCGGCAGGACCTCAGCTTCCTCTAATGTTCGAATGTTACGCCTGGCCCGCAGGCGCTCTGTCTCCCCCAGGTCAGCCACTAATTGAGCAGCCTGCTGGACCACCGCCTCTGAGGCCACCAGGGGATTTAAGATAGACACTAAAGTCCCGTATAGATGGGAAGGGGCTTGTTGCAAGATTAAATCTCTCATGCCAGCTGAAAATCTTACCATGTCCGGGCTCTCAAAAGAATCCTCATATATTGCTTCTCTTATGCCCAGTTCTCGAATGTAATTTTGAAGGTCCTCCATAGAGGACCACAATCCTGTATTTAATGGGATATCCGATTTATTTGGCCAAACCATACGGCATGCTGCCATTAGCCAATCAATTACAGAATGATTTTCATCAGTAAATTGAATGCCTGCATATAGTCTTTGCCTAAGGGCAGGGTGTGTCGTCATAGTGGCTAGTTTAGATATTTCTGGTCCATTGACCATGACACCTTCTGCCCCCGAATCCCATAATCTTAACAACCAAGTTGGTACACTTTCCTTTGCTCTCTGCCGGAATCGTTGTACCATGTCCATTAGTTCTGTTGGTGTGTATGGCCTGGCTGTCACATGTAGGTGAGTTTGGGCAGGGGGCCATTGATCAGGGGGCACCCCTGCCGGTCTATCATGTATTTTTTTTTTTGAGTTATAATAGGACGGAGTTCCAGGGAATCCGTCACAGGTGGAGCTTCTAAATCTGATTTAGAAGTTCTATTTTCCTGCTCCACCAAGTTCGTTGTTTCCAAAGTGTGATCATTATCTATCGAAATATTGTGGATTTGACCTATTGGGAAATGCATGGAAGGTTTTTTTCCAGTTAATATACTAAGTTCTTGCTCTAATTTCTCTATACAGTCTTTTAATAATTGGTTTTCTGTTTCCAAAGTGACTGCTCTTATATCAGTCTGATTTAAGGCATTCAGTAATGGCCGTGCCACTGTGGAAGCAGCTAATTGCCTTTCCTTGGTAGTTAATATATCTTTATCTAACCCCTGAAAGTATTCTGCTATACAGATTGGGGAGATATTCCCCATAATCTGCAGGGGACCCCATTTTTCAATAATGGAGGCTAATTCATAATAGGGAGATCCCAGAAATCCTGGGATCTGCCCTGGAATTATTTTATGTAGGGGGGTAGTGTTCTTCCCCCTGACCCGTTTGTAGACATTCCAAAAAAAAAAAGACATTGTGTTGTAATATATATTTAGCCTGCCTGGCTCACCAAATGTAAGGTTAACAGGTCATAAGGTTAACAGGTTGTAACGTTAACCAGTATATAGAGAAGTTAGGTTAGTAAGAATAGTTAAGCAGAGAGGAAAAGTGCTCACTGGTGTTGTAGGCTTGCAAGACCCCAGAAGGCGTAATCTCCAGGAAGAGATCCTTCCTCAGTGGAAGTCAGCCCTTAAATGGGGTCTAGGAGAGGTGGAGCCTGGCTCCACCCCTTCCAGGCACACAGGTGAATTGCCTTCACCTGGGCTCCCATGGCTGACTCAGTGCTTGCCTCAGGTGGTCAATCAGAGGTTCAGGCTGTGATTCAACAGTTCCCATACAACTATTAATAGAAAATAGAAACAGTCCAGCTGTGCTAGACAGATTTTTAACACACATATTATGTATTCTTTTTCACTCTTAGCTCTGCATGTGTAGCCTAGTTCACCATAAATGAGAGAAAGAATTGAGGTGAGTTTTCTACTACTTCATCAGTTCATCTTCCCAGGAAATGTTTGCTTCCTTCTTTCTTGCTAAAATTTCAATGTTTTGCCTCCCTTCCCAATTTTTTTTTTTAAGTTCATTTTATCTGTGTCTGATTTCTTGCTGGTTTGAGAATTCAGCAGTTTGTTGATAGGAAGGAGGGAGGGAAGGAAGGAAAGTTCACCAGATTTTGAGATGTTTTACACATTCTTGCTATGAAGTTGGTTTTCTTGTCTCTCTGGTATAAGCTCATATTCATCCTTTGCAATCTCATAATTATCTTTGAAAAGATGTAATAATTTTTACTCAATTTTTATTACAAATATCCCTAACACTCACCAGAAGGCGGTGAGAATTCTTTCAGCTGTGCTTTTAGCTTTGCCATTTCTTCTGCAGTGTCCTCTTGAGTATATATTTGGCATTGTTTACTTCTAAATTCTTATCTTCCTTCATCATCAGTATAACAACTAAGTAAAGAATATAACAATTGAGTAAAGAATCTAAAAATGACCTCCTTTGGGAAATGATTATTTTTATATGTATTTATCTGAGCTAAGAATTTGTATCATCCTAATTTAAAGCTGAAGTAATTATGGTATACATCAGTGTATTGGCTTGAGCAATGGATGGGAGCTCCACTCTGAAAGTAATGCTTCTTATTTTATGTTGAGCCACAACATCAGGGACAGATATTGGTGACATTGCAGTAGAAGTAGAACCTTCCCACCAATATCTTCTTACATTTTGTTACCTTGCAACGGATTGCAGCGGAGGGGCAGTCTGACAAACTGTATGGTATGTGACATGGAATTGCTTATGGAGCTTATGGAGCAAAGGTGTGTTACTGAATTCCTCTATGTGGAAACAATTCAATTCATTGACATTCATCGATGCTTGCTAAATGTTTATGGAGACCAAACAGTAGATGTTGGCACAGTGGGGTGGTGGGTGGTGAGTTTCACCTGGGGTGACAGCGACAGTGGGTCACCTCTGCTGGTGTGAATTTTTACAAGTGCGGCATGCAGGCTTGTTTAACACTGTCAAAAATACATAGCTAATAGTGGTGACTAATGATGGTTGACAAGTAGTTTTTTTAGCTGAGAATTTTCTCTATCAAATGGTGTTATTGAGCTCTTTGTATCTGTCATAATTTCCACGGAAATCAATGGCATTATTTTTGGAGCAACCTGCTTATATGTGTCAACTCATATACTTCGTTTTATCCCCCTCAAAAGCTTCTTAAGCTTTCTGTCTATTCCGGACTGGCCAAGTATAGGTTTTTCAAATATTCCGAGTGAAATACTTGCTTATTGAAACCATTGGCTTAAATCAGAGTTCAAATTTCAATTTCATTTTCTTTTATTTAACATTAAGAGGTTTTAAGCAATCTAAATTATGTCGTAACATTGAGGCATCTTTCTTAAATTCTGTATTAGGATACGTGCTTTATTCGCTTGCCGCAGTATGTAGAATTTTGTCCTATTATATACAGCTGATGTAATTCATGTATTATGAGCTGACTTTTTCAGGTTTGTAGGAACTAGGAGAGATAAACAGGTCAACAGATTTGGAGACAGAATTCAGGGGAGAGAACTAGCCAAATGCTCAGGGCAGGCAGTGGAGAGGAAATAGGTGCAGGGAGCATGTGCCTGCTATTTAAGGGATCACCTGACTACTCATTTTATCTGTTTGTGAAGAGCACTAAACTAATAAGATGTCACTGAAAGGTTATCTCCAATACACTTTAACTGAGGTTTGTAGCCAAAAGTGATTTCCATGTTACCTGATAAAGAGTGAATTAAATATAGTATACTAGTATTCTTTGTTCCTGTCTGTAGTTTCAAGATAAAAAGAAACAGACACTGAGCTTTAAAATTTCACTTCAGGCAACTGAAATAAAAGGCAGAAAATTGCAACATTATGTGTAAAAACTAAACCTCTTATTATATGTTGCTGCATTAAATACAAAACATTTCCATTTCCTTTGTATAGGAAATTCAGTAGGATCTAAAAAAGGGGTCAACCAACTGCTATGACTCCTACTATAAAATGTGAGTGGTGGTAATATTCCTTTTTCAACTCTCATGTGGCTGCAAATAACAAAACAGATAAAATATAGCTTTCATAAAACTCGAGGTTTGGTAGAGAATTAGCATGAGAGTTGTGCAGGCGACTTGAAAACGGAAGGCTGGCCAAGAGTTCAGATTTATGCTATGAAATTTAAATGGTTTTCTCCTGAGGTTTTCTTGAAAATATCACTGCATGTGGTCATGTTGGTTTGCTGGCATATATTCCTGGGGTTGTTTTCAAAGTGAACATGGGAGAAGGAGGAGAAAGAGACCTGTTCCTTTAAGAGACATTTAACTATCTGAACATTAGGAAAGCATATAGAAATGCACATTATAAACTGCACAAATGGGAATTTTAAACATCGATGCATATCCAAATTTGAATTAGGGAATATTTCTGAAAATATTGGGGATGTGGTCAAAACAGGGTTGAAAATTTTGTTTCAGATGGACTGTTTGTAGTGTTATAGATTTTATCTGCATGTATTTAAGCCGTGACACACCAACACTAGAGAATTCTAAGAATCAAATTTTCAATTCAAATGTGAGTTATCAAAGATTTTTTTGCTTGTCTAGCTGAGCTTCAAACTGAATTCAAACACAGGTATTTAAATAGTCAAACTGTGTTTTTCCTGGTATATCAATACAATTTTAGCAACTCAGAAATAAGATCACAGACCAAAATAAAGGAGGAAGCTTATAAGCAATACAAGCCTATAAGCAATTCAAGCAGAATTTAATTACACAAAGGGTAGCTGAATTATGGAACACATCGCTGAAGGCAGCAATAGATGCACAAATTATAAATCAGTTCAAGAAAGAGCTCAGAGAAAGGAAATCAAAAAGTAAAACAAATCAGCCCTTTTAAAGACATCCTAGGGTTAAATGGGGCAGCCCACAGTGGACTCAGCAGTCAAGCCCTTTTCCTTTAAATGTTCCAGTGTTTCCAAAGGAAGAAACTAAATAGTCCTTCCATTGATTTCCATAATGGCTGTAGTTCAGTACCAGAAATACATGAGTGTAATTTTGTGCCTTACCTGTGCTTACAGAATTTTGTTGCATTTCCTTCCATTTCAAACTTAATTTACACTCCCACTGTTTTATGTGACTCTGGCAGTATAAAGCAGCCATGAATTAAGTGCAAATATTATTTATGCTCCCTTTACACTAGCAAAGCGGTGTATAGAGTCCTTAGGGAATGTGAGAATCATGCCTGGTGTGTGTGAAACAGACACATAAACTCTGTTTAATTATATTTAACAAGCACATTTCTAGTTAATGCTTTTTGATATCATTTTAAGACTCACATTTATTTCTTTTCCTTAAAGTAGACTGACAGAACTGAATTCAGTGTTTTCAGCATATTAATATTTTGTTAATCTTATATACATCAAAAGTGATGGCTTATTCCTACACATCTAGAGAGGTCACTATTAGTAGGTAGACCTCTGTAAATTTTTCTCATCTATAATATTTGCGGTCATAAGAATATTAAATGTAGAAATAGGCAAGTGAACTAATGATTACTCAGGATGATTGCAGTTGTATCATTTTGATATCAAAACTGGAGAAGTTCAAGGTTGATTATTACATAATTGATCAAGTACTGCACCGAATCCTTCATGTAATTGCAGTGTTAATCTTCAGGTTGATTAAAAAGAAACAGAGAAATGAAACTTTCCTATGCATCTGAGAAAAATTTTCTGAAAAATTGTTTGCCTAATTTGAATGTACACTTAAAATAATTTCATGAAAAAAGGGTGAAAAATTAGGTACACATATCTTTCTGCAGATATATTCATATTTCTGAATGTTGGCTGTGGGAGAGATTGTGGTTGAAGCCAGTAATGACTGGTACTCTGGGCCTTGATATTGTTTCATTATTTGTATGTTATTGTGGAAATAAGCCTCTGTGAGCAGTGGTTATGTTATTGCCTAATGTCCCTTGATAAAAGCTGTACAGTCTAATGCCTGAAGTTGTGTTTAAAAAAAAAAACAGAATCAGGTGCTTGAAAAATTAAAAACTTTGGTTTTTCTCTAGTGATTTTTACAGTACTTTCATGAAGATTTAAGATGCTGGCACTACAACAATTGGAATATTCATTATGTATTCAGTAACCTTGTACTGTTCATATGGGATGTTATTATCATCAGAACTGATCCCTATAATTCTTGTAGCATTCAGAAGCTGAGGTGCAAAGTGTTTCAGCAAGCCAGACCTTTAATTCTGTCCCTATACAGAGTTATGTCCATACAAATGCCTACAATATAACTGAAGTCAATTAAGTAAATAATATCTTTAGGACCTGCTCTTTAAAAATGAGATGCACTGTCACAGAAAGTATCAAACTGTAGAAGTTAAATTTAATTATCTTGGTTTACTTAGTTTGAAAAGATATTTATGAATCTTTAATATGTAGGTTTTTTAATTAAGTTTTACTGAAAAAAAAATAGGAGTCTTATTTGTTGACATTGACTCCAAAATGGAAACTGCTTGATTGAAACAAACAAAATCATAATAGATCATAATTAATATTAAAGCTAAAATGGAGATCTAAAGCAGATGTGCATGACAGCCGTGCTTTATGCCTATGAATTTATCTATTTATTCTCATCAGAGAGAGAAACAATTAAGAAAAACCCAGAATAAATAAAAGTGAAGAAACTGCTGCTTTGTCCCTATATGAGGAACAGCATTACTTTTAGATTTATGCATGGGAGACAAAGAAATCTATATGAGCTCCTGCCTGTATCTTCCCTCCCAGCACTTATGTTTTGTTGTTTTTTTTTTTAAAAGTAATTTCTTTAACATTATTTTACAGAAACACTTTTTCATTCTGTGCTATTGATTTATACCTTCTCACTTTCCTTACCCTTGTCAAAACTTCATGCATGCCTCCTAAGCACAGGAACAGAAGCCAGCCTTGTCTTGTTTAGACTGCCACTGCTCTGTGATCTTAAATGGTCCCTCAACCCTTTTGCCAATATTTATTGATGGGATCCACAGGCACTCTGAGTGATCCCACTCTTGAGGGGCATAAACCAATGGTAAGCTGGAAAGGAATANTCCGGGGAAGAACTGGTTAGGAAATATCAGAAAGCTCTGGAGCCATTGACAATATGTCAAAAATTTCAAATCCTTGATTGCTTCTCTGGATAATGCCGAGCTAACCAGAACCATTCATCTACCCCTGAAGCAGAAACGGGTACATATATGTACAATACATACATATGTCCACTTCCATGCGCGTGCACACAGAAGTTGTCTGCAGGGAAACTAAGTGATGCTGATGAAAACATGTACAGCAAAAGTTCTTGGATAAATTAACAGCGCAATTACATTACATGACATGCCACAAGACGAATGAGGAAAACTTGGCTGGTATTATGTTCAGTTTTCAAATTGCAATTTATTTGAGGGTTCTAATGGATGTCTTATTAAAACATCTCAGCATTGGTCAGGTTTCAGCATATGTCAGAGTAGCCCATGATTGATGACACCTTCTGCTGCTTCCCTTGCACATTTGTGGGGAATTTAAGCAAAGAAGGAATAACAGAGCCTCAGATTCGTATTGATTGTGTGGAGGTGCACTGCCTGAGAGCGCAGTCTAATAACATTCTCTTAGCTGAACTGCCTCACATGAAGACATTTATTACAAGAACTAAAATGTTATATTGGTCAGGATAAAAGAACATTGTACTAACAAAAGAGTAAGCAATGGACAAGAGAGAGAAGGAAAGAAAAAGAAAAGAAATACAAATGCAGAACTTTAAAAGATGAAGTGTTACTATCTCTTAAACATACTTCAGTCAGTCACTGTGATTGTTTTGTAATCAGTTTCATTTAGATTATGTCCTGTAATTACACCGGTAGCAATGAGCATAGAGATCAGAGCTAGACACAATTAGAATTTTGAACATCAGAACAGATAGCTTGATATTAATCATTTGGCCATCCAATGTCTTTCTTCATCACTTTAAGTACTATATACTGTAGTTAATCGATCTGACCATCATCCATTTGATAGGCAAAAAGCACTTGCACGTAACCAACATAAATTTTGAAGAATCTTTCATGCTTCTGTAGGGCAAGATCTTGATACACTGGGATTAGATCCTCATAATGTGAGAAGCATTTCCTTTTGTGCTGTGAGATTTGTAAGCTAAATGATTGAAAAACAGGAAATTTCCTGATCTCAAACTGCAAACACACTGCTGGCTTTTACCTCCCAAAACACTAGTTTAAAGAAATCCACGTAAGCGTTTCTTCACATCAGCAATATTTGGTTAACTGATCCATTTTTTTAATTGTAACCAAGCTGAAGGTAAAATGAGATAATCAGTTACAGATGTGGTAGAGTAGAAATACCCTTGCCCCTAGGTACCTTAGAAACACTATGCATATCACAAATAAAATTTCAGGTTGAGCATTAGAGTGCAATTCTTTCAGATGCTGAGTGCCTGCCAGTACCACTGCTTCAGCTATGTTCCATTCACTTTAGCTTTCTTTTGTCCTACAGGAAGCACTTGGTGTCATCCATGATTGCATCTTTGATGCATCCAAAACACTCCCCAAATATCTGTGCTTGGGGCTTGGTTAAGTACTGACTCATCTCTCTCATCACAGCCTCTGGCTGTTTGCAACTCTGATACCATTCCAGCTTCAATTCCAAGCCTAGAAGATTATTTGTTTGACCTGCCTTGCTCATCATTATCTGAGCTGCTAATTTTATTATTCTGTTAGTACCCTGGGCTGCGTGGTATAAAGCGACACTATAAAAGTGTAGTTTGATTATATCAGAATCATTTGGCTTCACAGGCTCAGCAAACAAAGTACAGCACTCCCACTCATACAGCTATGGTAGCAAGGAAGAAGCAGTAAAGAAGAGGGGGGAGGGAGGGTAAAAGCTGTAAGAGCGATAAATAGGAATAAAAATACCAATGCAGTTGAGGAGCTTTACAAATTCTCACAGGTTAGAGATGGACAGATTTCCTATGAGCCTTTCTGAGTGATTCTGTAATCAAAACAATTTTTAAAAAATAATAGTAATAATCATTAAAAAAATGAATAATCAAAACTTGTGCTGACAAGAGAAGTCAGAAATCTCTAAATCTCTAGGAGTTTTAAGATCTTTAAGTCTCTAGTCATCATGAAAAGATGACTAGGACAACTTAGAAACCTCGATCAGAGTATTAGGTCTTGGTCTGAACTTACCGAAGTTGCTATGCTTTTGCTTTTTTCTATTCAACATTCTCAAACCTTTCTCCTACAGATTCACCAAAAAATTTTCATTTTTTTTTTTTTTAATCTTTCTCACTTACTGGGCACCTTAAACTGTCAAATCACATCTTATACTTTTGTAAGCTTAGTTTAAGTATAAACCTATTCTTTAACATTTCCCAAATTTAGCATTAGTCCACCCTTCAAAGTACTGGTGTCTGAGGAATTACTGGATCCTCCTGCTTTTCTTTCTGAGTTTTACTCCTGGTCCTTTACTTTCTAAATATAGCTAACCAACTTCTAAATGGAAAAAAGCTAAGTTCAAACTTGAAAAGTTTATAGTTTTCCCACAGAGGTTGTAGAGTCTCCTTCTTTGGAGATAGTCAAGCCCCATATGGATGCCTACCTGTGTGATATGTTGTAAGGGAACCTGCTTTAGCAGGGGGGTTGGACTTGATCTCTAGAGGTCCCATCCAACCCCTGTGATTCTGTGATAGTTCCTACTATTTTTGATGCTGCAGAGCTGATGTTTGTTTTATTGGAGAAATGCTAAAATGGCTGTCTCCTGTTGCAGATGTTGTGTAGCATAGAAGAAAATGGCTTCTGAAGCAGAAGTGTTCATACGCTTAAATCAGAAAACATACCCTGTGATGAGTCTCCTGTGACCATTTTAGATTAGTATGTGTGTCATGTGAACAAGCCATGCATAGGTGACCTAAACAACCTGATTGTGATCTCCAAAATAATTCCATATTAAGAAGTATTGATTTCACATATTTTTGGGAAATTATAATTCAACTTCAACTGTACTTATGTAAATGAAACAAAGTAGAACTTGAATGTTAATAAACATTGACTTTCTCATTCATAAGTATTGAAAATCTAATACTAAGTGTACCTTAGAAGGTTAGAAGATCCAGCTCCAATAACTTTAATTCTGGCAAGTCACATTGCTCTTAGTGTCTTGATTAGAAGCAGTAATGATGTCTGCTATAGCTAATATAAATAAACAGATACTTTCTGGCAGTTTAGTGCACAAATGCAGCCTCCTAACCCTAAGCATCGAAAGGTCAAAAGCTGAAAAACCTAGTCCATTAACCTTTGTAAATGGTTATGATATTAAAAACTGACTCTCAATATCCAAGGGTCATGATCTAGTGCAATAACCATCAGCAATAAAGAATTATGACTATAGTACATTATCCATCTATAAAATGGCCATTTGTGACATCAGCACATTTGCTACACAGGAATGGACAACCTGTTTCTAAAATCATTATACACTTTCAATTATGGGGTTAGGATGTAAGCTGAGAAAAGTTTTAAAACAGATCACAGAACTAATTTCTGTATATTTAACAAAACAGAAGAAAAAGCCATAGGCTAATTCAGCTCAGTAGAAGATAACAGTTTAAAAGATTTTCTATTGCAACATAGAAATTTCAGATATAATTAGATATCAACCTTATTACTGGAGATCTTAGGCAGAAGTCTATCAAGATGCAGAGAGGCTCTTTTAAGATAAGCATCAACAGTTTATGGGGTGGTTCGGCCTGGTTCTGTGACTAGCAGGTTGGAGAGATTTCGCAAATCTGCGCCTCCAGAAAAAGGAAACAGGGGACCCCAAAGTAATTAAAAACAGCGGCAACGATCTGAGGAGAAACAAACTAATTTACTAAATATGGCATTGGAATGCAAGATAACACACTATAATACAATATAATTAGAATTGAAGCTAATAAATCAAATATAATGAGAGAAGGAATGTCTGAGAACTGAAGGCCTCACCATATCGCTGAGGTGAGACACACAGTCAGGTCGAGCAGGAGGGAGGAGAGCCAAAGGAAAAGAAAGAGAAAGTCGGATGACCTACCAAGGCCTTATCAGTTCCCCCTGAGCAGAAATGATAACAGCACAGCGAACAGTCTTCTGGGGAATGTAGTTCTTCTTCTCTTCAGGGACAGGTATGCAGAACTGGAGCAATAATACTTTAACTCCCATTGCACTACATGATGTTATGATGTGGAATACCGATAACCAAAAATCATAAAACCATGACAATAAGAGTTAGCTATTTTGTGCTTGCAGCAACCTTCCCTGGCTGTTAAACAGAGCAATAGCTCTCCAAGCAAAGTAAGGTGTTTGTGAAAGGTGCTGAGAGGAAAAAATACCAAAACCACCCATCTGATGATTGGTAAAAAGAAGTGGCACTAAACAGAAATAGCAACAAGCATATAGCAACCTGGATTTTAATGCTGTAAAAGCATTAATTACAAAATATTTCTTTTTAATAAAATAACGTGGAAGGGATGCTAATTTAAGAAATGTGATAAGTAATTATGATACAGTTTGTTAGAACATTAATAACAACAGTCAGAACTGGTCAGAAGTACATATATTTTTTTGCCGCATGATACGTATGTGTGTTCAAATACATCTAGATGGCTAGAAGATATTTTTCATTTGCATTACATCTGCTTAAATTTCTTTGATGTTTTTCTGCAGAAACTTAGGCCAGTGAGTTATTTAATCAATCACTAAAACTTTGATGATACATCAGCTTGGAAGACCTGCAAAAAATCCGACCCACTCTCCCTTTTAGAGAGCAGCTGATCTTACTAATTAAAATGGAAAAACTCCATCTATCTTCATTTGCAGACAAGTCACCCAGAGAGAGACAGAACTCTGTTGTAGTTTCACAGAACAACTGAATGGGACAGAGAAGAATTGGAAATTATCCATTATTTTAGTTTTGACAACAGATACAGAGAAACTTCTTATTTATAATTAGATGTGAGAGGTTATCAAGGCTAAAAGCAAGTAGCATATGAATTTTGTTTACTCTTTCTTTTTCATCTACGTTTAATGAATAATATATCCAACTGTGGAGTCAACAACTCTCTTGCAGGAATGGAATTAACTACCCCTGCATAGTCTTGCCATTCTGTTTCATTCTCTGAAAAAATAGAGATATACCCACACATGAAAATATGATGCAGATTTTAAAAGCCACTATTTTTTGAAGCTTTTTTGCCAGAAGTTCTCCATTTTTTTTTCTGTAGTTTGTTGTGATAATAATAAACTCTCTGCCAGAAGCACATTTCTGTAATTTTTTCTGCTTCTCTTCCACCAATAATCTTTTAAATTGTTTTCTCCATCTACAAAACCAAGGAAACATGGAGAAACATGGAGTACTAAGCATACCGACTGACTAGATGCTGAATTTGACTAGATTCAGCATGGCACTGGGACTCAGAGGAATAGCATCTACTCATAAAACAGTTAAGATGAAAATTATCTACAGTGCTTATTTGCATAATGTTGCCTGCAAAGAGCAGATAAATGGTAAGAGAGGGCCCCCCCCCGGTAATACTCTGGAGATAGTGATACACTATGATACCATACAGGCCAAAAATAAGCTGCAGCTGAGCTTAAAGACCTTCTTTTCTGAAAACTGTGTGTATATAGAGAAGCATGAGTAGGAGCTGCTTATATCTCTTCCAGGTCTTTCCTCAGTGTAATCCCTGAAGGCAGAAGTCAATGGAATGTGCATCTTCTTATGGCAGTGGAGGCCATCACAATCTCTGTTCTCCAGTCCTTTGTTCTAAAAGGGAAAGAATATAGCGCATTGAGTTCAAACAGTGGCCACAAAGAAATTACTTTGTTAATGAGATTCCATAGAGAAACATTTTACCAGCTGAACACCTGATTTTCAATAACCTTAACAGCTGGGAAGCTCTGGAGGTTGCTTTAGAGCCTTCTCCTTTTGCAACAGCTTCCTATCAGGCTGGTCCAGACTGTGGTCAGTGTGCTAGACCTCCATTTTAGCATCAAGGAATGCTAAAACACTACATATCGGAATCTGTTTTCTACTACGTTTAAAAATGTTAAAGCACAACTTTTTTTCAGATGTTGACATCTGTTTGAAGATGGGCTTATTTTCACTAGAACTATCCTAACACCTTTTGCCTTATTTCTAAGTGCAGCAAGCAAGATGGATGTGTGCAAATAAAGTATCATAATTCATATGGAAAGGGTGCACAATCTTTATTTGGGAATTTTTTATGTTTCACTTGTAAATTGGATATGTAACCTTACTCTATTTATAATACATTTTTCTGAAATATTTGATTCTTTTCCCTCCTTCATGCCTTTTTGTCAGTGCTTCATTTTATTATCAGGACTGAAATGTGGAAAAATAAATTTTTCATTTCTTCTTAAATATTTGGGCCTGAAATAAATAAACTAAATAAATAGATATATTCATTAACTTTTTAGCTGGAATACACAAAACTCTTCTTCTAATATTTTTCTATTGCATTATTTTAATTTTTCCAAAATGTTGACCAATGGAATGATTAGACATTACTGTTTTTGTGTATTGGTGTATTGTTTTTTACCACTTCTATGGACAAGGAACATAAAGTCCTTTGTATGATCTACTTAAAGTAGGAATTATTCAGTTGCTCGTGTTATATGAGTTGCTAAAGTTTCTGAAGTTGATGATAGATTATATGGTTCCACAAGAGACACCATCCTCATTTTGATGGAATAGATTGGGCTGGAAGTACTAATATGAATTAACTATGTTATCAATGGCCTGAACAAGCCCTAATTGATGCTGTTGTGTTACTGGATGGATATCTAAGGTTTGTATTTTCAAAATAGAGTAGTTTGGATGATTTTAAAAAAGCACAACCCAATAATAAATTCAGCTGCAGCCATTGTGCACATGGACATTTTCAGTAGCATAAATGAGTTCAAAGTTTTGGTTCCCACAAAATAATTGCAAGAAAATCTTGCTGAGTATATTAAATTCTTCAAATAAGTCAAGTCATGACCAGCTAGCACACTTGCCTTGTCCTGTGAATTTTTCACTGAAAATGTGACTTGTTCCAGTTTACTCTGCACAGACTTTCCTTTCAGCATACGGCTGTGAAAGCTGTAGATCATAGGCAAGTATTCAGGAATTACTCTTAATTTTTTCCTCTATGTCTTTATTCAAGTGAATAGATATTATTTTTATGCTAATATTGAAAATTAGGAATTTTATTCCTCTAAACATCACTGAAGAAGTGGAAACATCTTAGAATATCACCACCAAAATCTCACAATTAGTAGTTAGCTGAAATATGATTTGACAAGTGGAGCAACCACAACTGGCAAATGATTTATTGAGTATACATTACTGCATAATGGACTTTCGGCTATTTATAATTATTATAATAACTAGATATATTCTGTGCCATACTCTGTCAAGAAAGCTCTTAAGACTATTTCCCAAAATGGAAAGGTTAGCCCATTCTTCCAGGAGGTGAAGTTTCCCAAGACTTATGTGTTCAATCATGGCACAAGCAACAGGACTGATCACACTAAAAGATTAAAACACAGTTAAAGAAGCTGAATACATCTTGATGCTTTAAACAAAAAGCTAAAATTCAAATTATTTTGTTTCTCTAGTTGCTGAAAGTGTCTAATTTTATTAGCACCCATCAGATCAAATTTTGAAAATAAATTAAAATTATTTCCCCAGTAGCGTTAAGTGCATTGAAAGAACAGAAACATTCAAATATGAAATGCTGCCAAATAGGAAAGCTATATGATCTTTCAATTCCAAAACGTACATATATTTCAGCAAAGCAATTACTGTAATTATAAACTCATAATATATTGGTAATATTTATGATTAATGATTTAGGCTCTAATTTGGCAAGGACAAAGCTTCACTGACATTTCTTAGGGTATTTGCTATATTTTGGACATTTTATTAGTTCTTTACAAACCAAGTCTAAAATTATGGTATATTTAGCAGAAATATTAATAATATATTTACAAATTAAGCAAGGTCTGCTTTGCTCAAATCAGATGCACTTTCTCTATTTTAATCTGTCATTAATGTTAGAAATAATAAGTAAAAATGATAACAAAAACATATTCCCATAAAGCATCTTACCATAATAAATAAATAAAAAAAATAGGATGATTCTTTTTTTTATTAATGAATGCTGACTTTCATTGTTGAGCAGGTGCTGTCAGGTCTTTGATTACTTTGTATAACGTGTCTGACAGAAAGCATTTTTGCTCCCTCTAGACTTGTACAAAACTGGGACAAAAATCTGCTTTGTGAAATTATAGGAATTTGATATCTGACTAAGCAGGAATATGTATTAAAACACACTCTTGCTCATAGGTACTTGTGCGATATCCAAGATTCTTCTTTTTCACAAAGTCTAGCTATGGAACAATCCTTAGATAAAATGCTAGAATCCTTCTCAGTGGAAAACAGCTGTAAAGCAACATGGAAGATATACTCTTGAAACCTGGTATATCCCTAATAGACTCTTTTCTTATCTCCCACCTTGTACTCCATGAGTTGAATGTTATACTTTATATTTTATTTTATTTGGATGTACCAAGAGTATGTTGTACTTTTATGTGTCTCTTTATTTTCTCCACACTCTTAAAATATTTTATTTTTCTCCACACTCTTAAAAATAATGGGCTTTTAGAATCCCAGTGCTACTAAAATTTATCTTTCTCACTTTCTTGCTCATTCCTTTTTAAAACAAACACATTTAGGGGATGATCTTTTACATGATTAGACATGATCAAGCAATTACTAAAATAGACAACAAAAAAAAAATCAACACCCTAGTCTTGTCTGTTTGAGTTTATTAGAAAAAGGGCACATACACAGTTACATGCTGCTTGTTGTCCCCCTGCTATCAGGATATCTAGTAACTATTTTTCTGAAATCTTTGTTGACGTAATGCTGTGTGATAGGCATGTATATCCTCCTCATGCTCCTGAATTAAAATTCAGCTTTCAGTGAATAAAATAAATTGCCCATTTAACCAAAGCTGGATTCATCCTCTTACTGGGGCAGGGGAGGGGGGGAAAGAAGGGGGCATGCTGAGGGGCCAAAGGTGGGAAAAGCAAGGGGCAGAGTACCAGCTAGGCTGCAGTATTCAGTTACACGTGGAATGATTTGTAATTCTGAGTAATCACTTAGGACAAGCCCTTGCACCATTTTATCTATACATGACTCTAGGCCAAAGTCAATACTCATAGTAAAATAATGAGATGAAGCTAACTGAGCCCTTTTATTAATGCTCCAAGGAGCAAATCTGATGCTTGAGTTTCTCCCATGGAAAGTATCCACTTCTTCCTAAAAATGAGCAAGTGGGTCATGATTCCCGGTAGTAAACAGGGTTCTTGCCTCCAAAAAACAAAAAACAAACAAACAAAAAAAAACACCAAACCCAAAATAATAATAATAATAAAAAAAAACAGGGAAAAATCTGCTTTCTTGTTTTCTTATGTGTGCACCATATCATGCTTTGCCCAGCTGCAGGTGGAGACATATGAATTTTGCATTACCTGTAGGCTCATTAGAGAAATCTATCCCTCTCCTAATAGTTTTTACTGACTTCGTGAGAAGAAAAAAATATCACACAAAGAAAGTACAGTAAAATAAAAGGAAAAGAAAAAAAGATGCCCTGTCTGAGATACGTGTTTTTATTCTTTCCACTACCAACACTATGAAACAAATCAGCTATACTAGGAACTCCCTGGCAGTGGACAGGAGCACTCACTCTTGTTGTCAGTGTGGTCATTTCATAACAGGAAGATTTTCATACTGCAACAGTTGGACTATTTATTTACAACACCATAATATTTTTGTCCTTATTTCATTCTTTTGTGTCTGTTCATGATGTGAAATTGTACTCCATCAGTGATCTTTTGCCATAGAACATCCAGTCTCTTACCTATAGCTTTATAACCTGTGACTCTCCCATTCTGCTACAGTTTTCTGTGTAGTTTTCAGTGTTCCATGGGCTGATATGTCTCTAGTTATACAGTAACATGCACTGGAATATCCCACACTCAATATATATTAGCCCATGTGAAATGATATGTGATTTTATCCATAAATGTAACAAGTACACAATTTTTCCCACGATTATATTATATAAATTCAAAGGTTTTATATAGAATACAGAATTCTAGTCCCTTTAAACTTTCATTTTTTGAAGTAGCCATAAAAGAATTAGTGAGATAATTTCCTCTGAATTTTGACTGAGCACTTCTAAGAACCTTGCCTGCTTTTAAGAACAAGAAGTAATGTAACACCAGACAAAATGCTTACATCTACAGATGCAGATTTGCAGATTTGCTTTTCAGATACAAATATAAAACTGCTGAAACAGGCCAACACCCTTATCTTCACAAATTCAGATTAATTTAAAGCTATTAAAAATATTTTAAGTATCAGCATAAAAACAAGTCTGATTTCTCACAGCATGCAGACAATTTTAAGCATGTGTATAACACATTGAATGATAATAGGCTTTAGTTTCTACTTCCCTTTCATAAAATAGGATAACTTAAAAACTTAAAACATAGTTCTATAGATTTTCTGTGAAACTGATAAAATCTGTGGTGATTTCTTTCTGCCGATCCCTGAGGA
Source organism: Pavo muticus (assembly GCA_016647715.1). Taxonomy (NCBI): domain Eukaryota; kingdom Metazoa; phylum Chordata; class Aves; order Galliformes; family Phasianidae; genus Pavo; species Pavo muticus. The sequence continues at coordinate 236,315 of JACDJE010000623.1, read as the reverse complement.
AGTTCACCAACTGGAAGGATGACTAGACTACTTTCTTTCAAAAAATGCTCTTTATAATATTAACTTATTCTCAAAAGCATTTTGTTTTTAACAACTAAAAAAAATCATAGTGTATTATTTTGTGAAGGAAAAAAACCTATTATTTTCATCACTGTAAAATTTCATTTATGTATCATTTTATCTTCATTTCATTTCAAACACATCAATCAATTATAAATCTTGACATGATCATATGTTACTGTCTGAATATTGTGTAATATAGCGGCCCTAAAGTATGGGTACTATATACAGATAAAAAAAATACTGACTAAAATTAATGTAAACATAATGCTTGATTTACAAAAATCATGAAATTGTTTGCCTTTCTATACACACTTTTCTGCAAGTTTCAGGCAGCTTTTGCTTCTAGGCTTACTTCTAGATTCCTATCTAGAAGCTTCTAGGCTTACTCCTAGATTCCTAGGGAGGGTGGCGGAGGTGTTAAGTAAAAATAGACCTCAAACATTGAACTTTTCTGTGCAGAAAGATTAATTTTGGCTTTAAATGTGGAAGTAATCAAAGAATTGTGTTATTTGCTACAAGTTCAGCCCTCTTCTAGGACATAAAATTTCCAGAAATAATAATACAAAGTTAAAACATGACTTAAGCCTAGCTAGGTCAGCTGCAGGTTAAGAATTTTCAAAGAAAATAATACAGCTCAGCTAATGCCTAGTTCCTTGTTTGCCATAGTAATTAATTCTGAGGATAAGAAAGTTGTCCTTTTGCGCCTTAACTATTGGATACGATATGGATTACATTGTCTTAAATAGATGCATCATGGAGCCAAATTTACTCTGCAATACCTGTGCAATGGAGATGAGTAAAACCATTTGTATTACCCTCTTCACAGAATCACAGAAGGGTTGAAGACAAACATGACATACTCAGTAAATGCACTGATTTTTTTTTCATTTGCACCTTTAGGAAACAAATACCATTTAAATATTATCCACTTTTTTCTTATCTTGTCAGAAGAATAGAAAGAAAACATGAAAACAGAGTGGAACTATATATTTTGTGGAAGGTGGAGAAAAGTGGCCTTATAGGAAAAAAGTCAACATGCAGCAGCTTTATTATGTAGATTACAACAACTATCTTTATGAACTGTGCAGGTTGAATTAAAATGACTGAATGGAAAATTACATTTAACTTCAGGAATCTTGTTATCAAGGACCCAGCTCGAGGAAGTCTGTTTGCAAACTCCTTATAGACCCAGTAACCACAAAGAGAAGTCCTTTATAGTCCTTCAACAAATGGGTTAAAAAAAATAATGGCATCATCTACAGCTTTAAAATGGATCTCTCAATTTCATATATTTCCTTGTAAGAAACTTAGAAACAACACTGTCTTGGTGAGAAAACATCTATGTGGGGCAAATGCATCTAGGTCATGCAGAAAACAGTATGTTTCCATAGCTATCATTAGTGTAATACACTTCACAGCAAGTCCTACTGTGAGCTAAATTCAGGCCCAGTGGGTGCTGCACTATTGACTTCAATGAAGCTGCACCTGCTTATACCCTATGTGAATCGGTGCTTGTGTGTACAATAAGAATAGTATTTCAATCACTGACATTCACTGAACACTATTTCAATGGCCTCTCAGTGTGAATTCCTGCTATAAAATAGCTATTGTGCAATAGTTGGCTATTCCTTCCCACCCTGCTTGCCCTCCCCCCATCATTCCTCAGTGCAGCCCTCCATGCTACAAACTGCTTCTAGTAGCACTGATCCAGTCACTGAGGCAGATGAAAGGTACGTCCAATATAAGGAAATACTATTTCATATCTTAGAAATCCATTTTGTCTGCTGACACAGAGTTTGGTCACTTCTAAAACGTACTGTGGGGGACTCTGCCATTTTTCCAATGTTGACCATCTATAGGCTAGTACTGGTTTATATAAAGACTAGCAAGAATTATACAGTCCTCAAGTCGTGGAAAAACTTTGCTACACATCTTTCTTCTCTCTGTGTGTTTGAACTGTTAGAATATGTCTGACCTATTAGATCTCTTTATGGCTAAGGACACTTCAGAGGTATTTAAAGATGTCACCGCTTGAGAACTAGACTGAGTGTGACTAATAGATGTTTTTTCATCTACCATTTGAGGTGATCTCAGTATTTACCCTTTCATCTAATTGCACCTGATGGCTGTAGCTGTGATCCTGTAGTTTGTGACCTTACCTATTCAAAAATATTTCCTGATTGCTTTTTCTAATTTTTTCTCTCGGCATCGCTTCAGTCCTGCTTCATCTTGTCCTGGACATGTTCTCCCGTTTTCTTGCTTATCAAAAGATTAAGTGAGATGGATTAAATCTTACCTTTGTAGAAAATAAGTTTTATTTCATTTTGAGACAATTTCCTTAATCTGATGGAAAAAGATGGGAGAAAGTTTAAGGGAAAAAGTGCAGAATCTCATTTTTATGCACATTATGATGAATGCTCTTCCACTTCATGGTGGAAATAAGATATTCCCAAAGGAGAACGATAACATGAATGTGAGACCATGCTTATGTGTTTAGTTCCACTGTAAAGCAACACAGTAAATACTCCATTCCTCTTTCCTGGGAGGTGACAAGGATAGCTTCCTGCAAGTCTACTAAACCTGCAGACTCTGTGGCATGACACTGCCACAGGGACACAGTACAACAGTCACAGTAACTCCTGACAAGCATATGGAATCCAGTCCAGCACAGCAGAGTTGGGTCTGCAAACAAAATTCTTATAAGACTTTATTCTGAAAGATGGAAAAAGGATATATTTTGTCTGAGGAGAGCTCTAAATTTCGCTTTTCTGCTTTCTACGCAAATGCCGTAACTATTAGACTGCCATGGAGAAGATAGGAATCTTGTCTTCTTCCATGAGGGTGTTAAAATTTAAGTATAAACTAGTTTCCTGAACCCAGATGATCACAGTGTTAGAACTTGCCTAATCTGGCACTCAATACTTTGCACAACCATCAGGATTATTACATGAAAGCTTGGAAAGTGCCAGTAGAACGAAGCCCAGTGACAAGGAACATTACCCTGTCTTAAGTCACTGGCTGATTTGTGTCACAGAGACAGATTTTTAAAACAGCATGAAGTTGCAAATTTGTGTGATTACTGTGTGATTTTAAACATCTCACCTGTTTGCATCTGAAAAACATAAAAAACAGTGATTCTTCAGTGTGCATATTTACTATTTATTTAATAATATTATTATTTCTTAATAATTCTAGCAAACATCTAACACTTTTAGAAAATGCTTTTATAACTTTTGTGCCAGAACTCTATTCCAATTCTGGAAGCTACACATGTTCTCTGAAACTCGCTCTTTCAATTGAGTGAAATAGGGTATTCCCTGTTGGCTTTTGTGGTACAGAATGTGAGGGAAGAATTTGATGAACTTGAGACTTTCAGCTCTGGAGCCTCCTTGGAGTTACACAACTCACTTATGACATTTTATTTTCGTAAAACTGAAATTTGGGAAGTGGAAAAGTGTTTGAAAGAAAGCCTAAGCCAGTGCTTGAAAGTAGTTCAATTGCAGACAGCCAGGTGAGCTTTAATAAAAATTGTACTTTGAAGGTTACCAGTTTAGGACTGATTGTCAGAGTCTGTCATTATAGAATGACATCACAGCAATTTTGAGTCTTGCCTTGAATTTTTTTCTGAACAATTTCTTTCTTCCAACAGTATAATAATGCTTTGCAATTTATGGACAGAAAAATAATTCAGTGAATTGCCTTCTTGTAAGGCTCTAACCTTAAAAGGTACATAGCTAAAAGCCAGAGGATCTTCCAGATACAATTATGTGTACATATCTAACAGTTCTAAGTTACTCAGTAGATAGTTCTGAGTTTGAAATATTCAAGGATAAGATGATTTACATTTTTATCTGGTTTGTAACTTCACAACGTGAATGAATGGAAGGAATACATAAAAAAAAAGACTTCACTATTCAATACTTCTTTATCATATAACTGTTTTTATTTATAACTCTGTATAATACTTTGTTAATCCATCCTGGGCAATGCTGTTTAACTTTACTACTCTGACATAAAATCATCCTACTGTATATTACATACTATGTAATAGATCAGAACACTAGCACAACAGAAGCATCAAAACTTAGATTGAGCACAAAAAAGATGCTAACTTGCTAATATTTCTATTCTGTAGGAGGTTTTAATTTATAATAAAAGTTGTCCACTAGATATTACAGATCAAACTTGTCCAGTTTACATTGTTTCTCCAGAGTAGCTGCAAACTTTGGATATGGCTTTTATTTTCAGTACTATGAGTTTTCTCACTTAAAAATAAGAAATGACCAGCAATAATCTGGAAACAATTAACTTTAAAAAGAACCATTGAAAGTGTTTGATCTTCCTTTGATGAAGTGTGAACACTAGACCTCTTTCCTGGAGGCATAATTGTGATTCACCTTTCTTGAAAGAAGAGGGGGGAGAGAGGGAGAGGAAGGGGGATGAATCTGTTTTACTATATTTAAGAGAAACTATTTCCAGTAATCGATATATTTAGCTATTATTAAATGTTATATTTCAAGTTTCTATATAACTTGATTGTTACCAATATTATATAATTGTTTCTATCAAAAATGTAGTTCATCCTATGACTCTCAAAGTTATTCATAGTTAAATATTTTTCTTAAAAGAAATGTAAAATAAAACAAATAAATGCAAAAACCCAAAAATTCTTTATAATATGAACGAAAAACATGAAATTTTTAAGCAAACCATGGTTGAAAATATGTTTGTAAAGATAAATAAGCCTGAAAAAATTGGGGAAAAGCCTGAAAGTTACCTCTGACTTGTACAGCATAAATTGAGAATGACTAACTTGAATAGCATCATTAAGACAAATTCTATTTTAATTTTGCTCTTGGTGCAATTGTTATAGTAACATCTAAAAATTCCAGGCACAACACAGACCCCAAAGACAATGTGGACCGCAAAGACAATGCGTGAGTTCTTAGTGAGAAAATTGTTTCTATCTGATTTCTGTGCTGGTAATCATTCATCTATACAGGTCCAGATCACACTTTGGCCCACAGTTGTTTTGCTGATGAAGTAACCAGAACATCATAGTCAGTGATGTGAGAACAAGCACAGATGGTGATAAGGTAAGACGCTGAAGTATGCAGGCCTAGTGTACTGGCTGGTAATACAAGGTTATTCTGGAAAACAAACAAGATAGTACCTTCAAAATGAGTTTACGCTGGACCATTTTTTGCGTCATGCAGCTGTGATATTTTCAATCCTGCACTCAATCCTAGGACTAATGTTTGCAGATCAAACTATAGCCTGTCAATCTAATTCTATAAGGTTTATATTCGATATAGAAAATACAAAGAGAAATAGAACCAGGACATAGAAATTTGTGAAGACTGCATGACAGATTAATGACAGAGTATTGTAACACAAGTCTTCTTTCTGAGCTAATGACTCATTAGCTGCTGCACACAGTGCAGTAAGATAGAGAAGATGTTTATAACAAATACTATGAATCAGTTCTGGAAGAACTGTACTCTTCCTTAATCATTTTCTTCTGCATTTTGATATATGGAGATGTGGATTGATCTGGAGCTATGATTTTTTCATCTCATAGCAGCTGTGCAATACATCTAGGCTACAAGATATCTCTGGTCATAATATTGTGTTAGTAGATCTCAGGACAGAGGAGAGAATGAACACAAATTAATTGGGACAACTCCTTGTGACTTCAGGATTCTTCATGTTAAAATCTAGTTCTAAATTTACATATAATCTTTGAAATACAAGGATTTACAGGATTGTCATGTTTTCATTCTGGTCTTAGAAGTTTTGAAGATGAGTGATTGACAGTGATACTAAAATATATTATTATGCAATATTTTCTCTTTCTGATATGTCATAGATCATTTCATGAGGACTGAATCCTTTCTGGCTATTTTTTGGACTTCAGATTTGAAAGTTAAAACTCACTCTGTATGTGAAAGTTGCTTGGAGTGCTGAATTTCAATACCAGTTCTGTAACATTATCCTATGATAAAGATACTTTTGTACCTTAGAGAAAAAATATCCATGAATCATCTTTTCTGGTGTAACAGGCTACACAAGTTCAGAGAGAGAACAGCAAAGTGGTCTAAACTTACAGAAAAAGAACTTGTCCTTTTTGGCTAATATATTAATTCTTTTACCTCTTTTCATAGAAATTTTGCATATATGTGTGTGTACTAATATTATATACATTATTTTGGATATGATGAATTGTTTGTATCTACTTGAAGATATAGAATAAAATCCAATTTTCTTTTTTTTTTTTCTGTATACACAGCAGACATATTATTTTAATTTTAATCATGTGGATTCTGAAGTGAAATGTGCTTCTAAGTTTACCCTAGACTCTCCCTGGTGACAAATAATATAAGCTCCCAAATGTGTTTTGACCCTTACAGGCTAAAGGCCAAACCTTCAAAGAAGATCTTCTAAAAATCTTCCAAAGGAACCAGTTTACCATAGTGCCACAACTCATAGTTCAGGTCTGTGTGAACACCTTTGACAGCAGATGATAGCTAAACAAAAACAGAATATGAAAAAGATCCCTGTAAAAGATCCATTTGGGCTACTCTTTTAAGAAAAATAAAGGAAATGATCTAAAATAACTTCCCTCACACAATCAGATCAAGTTAATCAAAATCAGTTTACAAATTCCATCTTTGATTTAACCTGCTCCCTTTCCTCCCCCAAAAAAACAAACCCAGGGCACACAGATCAGCAGTGTTTCCACTTGTGGTAACAGTGGAGATGTTCCAAGTACAGTCACACATTGTGTTTTTTTCAGACACAGACACAGAGTAGCAGGACAAAGGTGCAGAATGCATGATTGAAGATACAAAAGTACTGGCTGATTTTAGCACATTCTTTAAGGCTCTGCCACTGAATTAACTGGGAGGTAAGGTAGTTTTCTAGCACTTTAGGGTGAATAGAGCCAAACCACTATTATTCTGTAATTCTGTTCTAATAAAACCTTGGAGTGAGACTCAAACATGTTGAGAAGTTAATAATTCATATTAAGGAATATGACAAAACAAACAAACAAACAAACAAAAACAGACCAAAGAGAAGCATGTGCCTGGAAAGGATATTGTAAATCAACAACTCCAATCACTTTCTACCAAAACTTTTAGGCACCAGAGTTCTATAATTCCTTTCAGAAGTTCATTGAAATAGAAAAACAAATTTGTATTATACAGTTGAAAAGCGAGGCCCCAAAAAATGACTTTCCTGAATTCTGAACTTCTGTATGAGTTTTATGTTTCAGACACATAGCAATGTTTCCTATTTTAACTGTTTTTTTACCAATTACCAAGAACAAACAAAAAAAATCAGCAAGTTTTTACTGTTCTTGGCTGGGACTTCTGTAAGTTTTTAGAAGGAAAAAAGGCATTCTAGAATAATTTAACATTTTTTTTTCATAATGCTTGAAAACAGTAGAAAGTGATGCATTACCACTGAGGCAATAATTCTTCAGTCTTGTGTTCTTCTAAAATTGTATCAGGAACATCTGGAAGTTCTTCTGGTTCCATCTGATATATACCTAATGTTCTCAAGGTCTAGGTCATTCTTTTGTGCTTGTAAAATTGAATTTGACAGATAGACATCTTGCAGGAACAGATTTTTACATGGAATTAGATAATTCCTACTGTCAGTTAGTATTGTTTTTCTCTTAGCACTTCAGTGTATTCAGTGCCAGAAAAGTGATATGAAAAAATAATTAGAGAATTTTGGTAAGTTTGTTAAGCTTTAGGAATCAACTCAACATTGACATTTTATGTTTAATCTCATTATATCATAGAATCACAGAATTGCTTAGGTTGAAAGTGGCCTCAAAGACCATTTAGTTCCAACCCCCCTGCCATGGGCAGGGTTGCCACCCACTAGATCAGGTTGCCCAGGGCCCCATCCATTCTGCTCTTGAATGCCTCCAGGGATGGGGCATCTACAGCTTCTCTGGACAGCCTGTTCCAGTGCCTCACCATTCTCTGATTAAAGCATTTCTGCCTAACATCTAAACTAAATCTCCCCTATTTCAGTTTAAACCATTCCCCTTGTCCTATTGCTAGTAGACCATGTGAAAAGTTGGTTTCCCTCCTGTTTTTATTCTCCTCAAGTACTGGAAAGCTGCAATGAGATCTCCCCAGAGCCTTCTCTTCTCCAAACTAAACAAGCCCATCTCTCTCAACCTTCATTTCATAGGAGAGGTGCTCCAGCCCTTTGATTATTGTCATGGCCGTTCTCTGCACATTCTCCAACAGCTCCAGGTATTTCTTGTGCTGGGGGCCCCAAACCTGGACACAGTACTCCAGATGGAGCCTCACAAGAGCAGAGTAGAGGAGGACTGCTGGCCATCTCTCTTTTGATGCAACCCAGGATACAGCTGGCCTTCTGGGCTGCAAGTGCACATTGTTGGCTCATCAGCTTTTTGTTCACCAGAACACCCAAGTCTTTCTCAGCAGGGATGTTCACAATATTATTCTCCCAGTCTGCACGCATAACAGGAATTGCTTTGTCACAAGTGCAACACCTTGCACTTGGCCTTGTTTGACTTCGTTAGTTCTCATGGGCCCATTTTTCAAGTTTGTCCAGATCCCTCTGGGTGGAATCCCTTCCCTCTATTGTATCAATTACATCACTCAGCTTAGTGTCATCAGCAGACTTGCTGAGGGTGCACTTGATCCCACCATCTAGGTCACTAATGAAGATGTTGAAGAGCTCTGGTCTTGGGACTCCCCCATCTCTGAAGGGTACCTCTCATAACTGGCCTCCACCTGGGCATAGAGCCATTGGTCACAACCTTAACTGAGTTAGCTTCAAATTATTTCAAAAACCTTTCAATAAGTGTTCTCCTAAGATCAAAGTAGCCAAAGCAAATTTAAGCCAAGTTTCTCTGGATTCCATTGAGAAATCAACAAGATCTGTAAAAACATTAATTCTTTCAGTTGTGATTTAGTTGGACAATGAGGTGCATTCATTTTTGCCTTGCAAAAATGTTGGCTGCAGAAATTATTTTGCAGAACATTTTGTTGATGGTGAAAGGATGACAGTCTGAGGAGGAAACAGCAGAGTTTTGTAGCTAAGATTAATTTCACATAGTTGTCTGTAGAATTTTCTTTTACCACAATACTCCTCAGACAGGAAAGCCTAATTTATAGCTAGCCACCGCAAAACAAACATCTGTGCTCACAGCTTTCGGATACTTCAGCTCAAGACCTTTTGGCCCTGAACTGAGCACTGTCCCCTGAGACCACTGCAAAAGACACCTCCGAAAGACAAGACTTCTGTTTGCCACATAAACAAACTCTGAATATTCTGTCTGCTAGTAAGTCATTAAGGGATTATTTGGGAGAGAGAGGGAATTTGCATGCAGCCGGATGAAGTGAGTATCCTGTTCATTGCCTGTGCCTATTAAAATGCACTTTTGTGCTTTCATCTCTGACGATTTTCTCTCAAAGAAGCAAGGACTATTCGTGTTTAATAGCCGCTGTTTTATTTTTAAAATGCTAGCAGGAAATGTAAACAGAATCCAAGGCTTACTTTTAAGCTGCAGCTTTTAGTTTATTGACTGAGGAATCAATCCTGAAGTGTACTGAACCCTCTGGCACTGATCCAGAACAGCACTTCAGCACATGTCAACTTTAACACAAGGGGCCTAGTCCTATGATTAGAGTTAAGCATGTGTTTATGTGTTTTCCTGGCTTGCAGCCAGGGTGCTCAGCACTTTGCAGGATTATGTCTTCAAAAAGATGTGGCAGTATCTGAACTTCAAAGGGAAGTGTGGTCTGTTGCTCTTAAATCACTTTTCACACATGCTAGATGGTAATACCGAATAGCCAGCTCAGGCCATATCCTCCTCACACCTTCCTTTGTCTTACGTGTTTAAGATGAAGAAAAATGATTAAAAATGCTTCAGCACTTTCTGTCCACATTCCATGTCTTGACTCCCATCAGATATCATTCAGAATAAAAATGTGGTGGTCAGGCAATCCCCACCAGTTTCTCTGTACTCTTTAGGGTGAAATCTCCAGAAGTGAATAACAGATCCAGACTGCTGTGAAGTGTTGGTGCTCCTACAGTGAACATTATCTTAAACATTAGGAGTTCAGGCTTGTAGAGTATTTTGACTTTTCATCTATATGGAATAGTACTAGTGCAAGGTTTACTACTGAGTGCAAGGGACACTCTTGGTTTAGCAGGATGTGTAAGGCCTAATATCTGAAAACAAAATTGTTTTCTTTTTTTTTTTATCCCAGTGAATTAGCAGTGTTTTATTGCAGGAATATATTCCAATGTGAAACAAACGTTCATTTAGGATAGTACTTGTTGAAGCCAAATTATCACAGCTGGAGTCTGTGTGAATTTCCACTTAAATATACTCAAGGTGCAGTAATAATAATGTTAGGTAGTGCTAGCTAGTTCACCTGAATATAGGCTTTGGTTTAATCTCTTAAACCTGGCTAGAATTTTTGTTTTCCCTAGATCCTACTATATTAAGAAACACGCTTGTCATGGCCTTTCTCCATTTCTGCTTTCCCTGTGAAGATATTCCTAAACCTTAGACTGATATTACATTCATCAGCTAAATTAACTTGGGAAAATGAAACTGGCAAGAACTGCGTTTCTAGACACAAGCATCCATTTCTTAATACACATTGCCACCTGGGGAAACCTGAAGATACAATATTTGCACTGAAATCAAGCATAACTAACCCTAGAACTCACAGGTTTCTAGAATTTGTTAAATGTTTTATTTCCAAGCAATTCTTGATTAATATTATCTGACTTTTGTAGTATTCCGGCATCTACATTTTCTCAGAAATGATAGATGAGTGAACTTACTAGAGGTAGTGTGCATACTGGACATAAGGTAGATTATCTAAGATAATTAGAAGTAAACATTGTCTATTTTACATTTATTTAGTAACTTATTTGCATGTATAGTTGTATTTGTAACAAATGGACAAATTTTTCTGTGTTGGTCATCTGGAAATACTTAAGGAATTCTTAAACAGAAAATATTCTAACACCACTGAAAAAGTATTGAGAAACTTGCTGCGTAAATTGCTGTTAGATCCCAATGTCAGAAAAAGGCTTCCGAAAATTAAAGAGCTGCTGACACCTCATGGTAAACTTTAAAAAGCATTCTCAGCAAACACAGCACAACTTCTGTTCTATCTTTTTATTTGTCTTGTTTTCTTTACAGTAAGGGACATTTGTTTGAAAACAGTATCTTTGTTTACTAAACCCACACTTTTCAATAGCAGCTGGGTCAAATGAGATGACAGCGCCAAGGGAACATTTTCAATTCAGGTAAGGAATCACAGAGGCAAATAAACTCCTCAGAAGAAAATGAGTTTCTTCTCCTCCAAGGTTTTCCAGGATGCAAAAGAGTGGAAAAGAGATACAAAGACAAAGCTTCTTTTGTTAATAAGAAAAAAGGTTAGCTATTGCATAAATTGCTCTACACTAGTCATTAATAAAAAAGTACTGCTTGTACAATACATGCTTATATTCTTTTCAGTATTATAATTTTTTCATTTGGAAGTTATTATCTCAGCTGTTTCAAATCACACAAAGCTGACATTCCATGTAAAGTGTTGTCAGCAAGTTACGCTTTCTAATGGCTCAAAGCTGCTGAAAAGTTTTAGAGCTTTGGAACACAGAACAAAAAGGTATTTTTTGCAATGCTTCTGATGTTTTCTCTCCTCCTCCACCACACCTGTTTTTTTGTGCTGTGAAGTATCTTGTGTTCCCTTGGATGATGTTTCCTGACAGACACCTTTCAATCTGCCACGGGCTAAATATGTGCTGGAATGTAAGACAAAAATCCAAAATAGAAAATAAATTAATCTCCAAAGCTGGAACCTAAAATGCAAATAACAGCTGAGAGTTAAAATGAACCATTAAAAAAAATTGAGACAGCAATGATTATGGAATAATTTGGGAAATTAATGATTAATATTATTCTTCAATAGCATATACTTCAGAAAGTAGCAGATAGGCCTTTGGATGTGTGTGATTTATAAAGAAATTATGGACAGTTATAGATTCAATTACTGTAAGAAATGAGTGACATATACCACCTGCCCAATAGCTTACTCCAAGGAAGTATGACTAGTTTACCTTTTTCATGAGTACAGCTGTAGACATAAGCTTTTTAAGGTAGTTATTGCATCCTATAAATGTCTGTCTACTAGTGGTAGTATTTTTCCTAAGATACCTGGTTATTTGGCAGACTGATTCTGCCTACAAGATGAAGGTAAAGTATATGGAATATATAAAGTAAATATAAAAATAAATACTAAAGTGGTATTTTAAGAAAATAACTGAATAGTCTTGGAAAGAAAAGTGTAAGTGTTCATCTGTGTTGCTGACCACAAATTGCTTAGTGTAAATTAGCTTAGCATTTTCTGATGTAATAAGTTAGCTTGTTGCATCAGGAAAGGCTTCTGAAAATTAAAAAGCAGCTGAGTTCAAATCAGTTACAAATAAATCAGATTAATTTTGCGGTATAGCTAAGTCTAATATATGAAGGCTGTTCTGAAGGTAATAATCTTGGAGGCTTTTTTCAGCCTTGGTGATTCTATGATTATTGAATTTGTCTGCCTGTGATTATTGATTCTGTGACTCCCTTTTTATTATAGAGGCCCACAGTGTCAGATGCATATATTGGTGGCATGGCAGTAGAGGTTCAACCTTCCCACCAATATTCTGTTACATTTTGTTGCTAAGCAGCAGATGTTGGGACGGTGAGGTGGGAGGTACTGCATTTCAGTTACAGTACCATCACAGCAGCTGTGAAACAGTGAGTGGGTCACCTCTGCTGGAACAGATTTTTACAAGTGCAGCACGCAAGCTCTTGTTCATTGCTAATGAAAATGCATAGCTAATGGTGAAGTGTTTTCTAGCTGAGAATTTGCTCTATCAAATAGTGTTATTGTGCTCTTTGCATCTGTTCTAGTTTCCATGGACATAAATGGAGACATTACTTTCGGAGCAACCAATATGTTTGATAGCAAGCCATTTTGCTGAATCTTAAGAAACATTACCAATGATTAGCTTTTCCACCACTCTCCATCTAATCTAGATATATATCTTAACTCAATTCTTCTACTAACTTTGCAGTTATGAAATAACAACCTTGTCGTCATTTATGGGCATTCTCTTTCTCAGCATTTGAGGTGTAGATTGCAAGAAAAGTTAAAAATTTCTTCACATTCTATAGATGAAGCTATTAAAAAAAAAAAAAAAAAANAGTAAATGAATACTTAATTGGGAATGCCCCGCTATATGAACATAAATTTCTTTGAAAGCTTTAGCTGAAATTTTCTGCTGTAAGTTTCTGCCTTCAAGTTTTTAGCAGTTCACTGTGGTGTTTACCTTGCTTCCAATTAGGTTAGAAAAGCAGTTTTCTCATGCAAAGACTCTAACAATCAGATGTTTTTGTATGAGGTTTATGACACCACAATTTTTATTGCAGATGCTGCATAAAGCAGTTTCAAGACTAATTCAGCAATCACTTGAATCTTCTACTATATTTCTACTATATTTCTCTATTCATTAAGCCAGTATTATACGGTGATATAAAACTATGGATGAAAAGGAAAAGATTTATGTATATTTGCCTGTGAATACTGTGCAGGTAAACAAAGTAAATTTATCATTTCTTCTATTTTCTGCCTCCAGACAGAAAGCTAAAGATTTTATGTATAGATTTGAATATGGTGGTGGTGTTGCTTGTTTATGTGGATCCAGAACATACATAAATAATTTATAGAGGTTAAACAGAAAACAAAAAAAAAAATACAAGAGATATAGTTAAATAATGTTTGGAAGCATAATTATTAGTTCTTTTTTTTCACTCTAGGGAACAGCTTAATCAGTAATACAAATGAGTTATTTACTCATCTGTACTCTACCATCAATAAATCATTCACTCAGAGGATACATCCCCAAAAATTATTACCTGGCCCAGCAGATCTATAGGAATTATTTTTTTCTAACAGTTAGGGGAAAAAAAAAAAAAGCTTATTTTTTTGAAGCTCTGAAAACTTAACACTAATAAAAATCTCCATTAAACAGAAATGAAGGCCATTGGAATCAGTACATCATTATTGCTGTGGTAGGACAGAATGTTAATATGTCTTAATACAAAAATATTTAGATAAACCCTAAACTTAAACTTGTGGGCAAGTTTATACTTAGCTTTTACAAACTCAGTGTGTAGCAGTGTGTAGCCCATCTGTCAAGCTCACACCTCACTTGGAAACACATTTTAGGGATAAGTGAATTGGTAGATTGATTTGGAAAAAATAATTTTGACCTCCTATTATTTGGAAACAGAGGAATAAAATAGATTTACTCATAAAACTATGCCTTCATAACATTTAAATATCTAATAAGAGCAAGTACAATATTTCGTAATATATAGGTTTTATTTTCTCACATCACTTTTTCAGCAGGATTCCAAAAGAAATTAGGAAGTCGTGAGATAAATATTAAACCTTCATCTTGTTTATTTGACTGCATCTTATAATGCATAAGAACATCAGAATTATTTTACCAGTACAGCTATGAATCCAGGATTCCATCTCTATCAGATGAAATAGAGCATCATATATATTATAATTCTGGGAGAAACGTATATACTTCATGAGTCAGTGTAGATTTAGCTAATAGAAGACCTCCCTTTTAATATTTCTGAGTGCAGTACGTATGAGCAGATAGGTCACTATGAAACAACTGCATGGTTTCCTATATAAATTCTAATCCCTTATGGTGTTTTCTTCTTAATCTATGAATATTTAGAGTCTAATTCATTATCTTTTAAGACAAAAAAAAAAAAAGAAAAAAAAGAAACATTTTGGTTGTATCTAATATTAAAATACATTTTGAAATAAAAAAATAAACTGAAGTCAATAAAAAGCCTCTAACTGGTCAATAAATACCAAAAATGAACATTCTTATTCATTAAGCACTTGCAATTTATGCTTTATGTTGTGAACAAGTTATTTTATCCAATTAGCCCTATTAGTCTGAGTTTTTTTCTAATTCAATATGTTGGATGAATAGTTCTGGAAATTGTCGTCTTTTGCACTTGCTGATGGCATAAGCAATGCAGATCTTCTCATATTGCCCAAAAATATATATTTCTGAAAGACTTACACACTTCTAAGACAGGCTAATTCTGAGTGATCAATTCGTTGATCTCTTGAAACTAGAGTGTTTCTCATTGCCAGCTGTATTTGCTGTGAGGTGCTTCCCAAGAGAAAAAGGGACTTTAACTATTTTAACTGTTACCTTTAAAGGATTAAAATATCAAAACACAAAGTTCTGTAAGCATAATTCATAGTTTAAAAGGTATTTAATTGGCTCCAAACAAAATACATCTATTTTGTATACATTAACTTTGAACTGTTTGAATCACAGATAAATGTCGTTAAAAGGCGCTAATGTAATCTTAAAAAAAAAAAAAAAA
>JACDJE010000623.1:118787-209392 GCA_016647715.1 Pavo muticus | reverse complement strand
AAAAAAAAAATACAAGAGATATAGTTAAATAATGTTTGGAAGCATAATTATTAGTTCTTTTTTTTCACTCTAGGGAACAGCTTAATCAGTAATACAAATGAGTTATTTACTCATCTGTACTCTACCATCAATAAATCATTCACTCAGAGGATACATCCCCAAAAATTATTACCTGGCCCAGCAGATCTATAGGAATTATTTTTTTCTAACAGTTAGGGGAAAAAAAAAAAAAGCTTATTTTTTTGAAGCTCTGAAAACTTAACACTAATAAAAATCTCCATTAAACAGAAATGAAGGCCATTGGAATCAGTACATCATTATTGCTGTGGTAGGACAGAATGTTAATATGTCTTAATACAAAAATATTTAGATAAACCCTAAACTTAAACTTGTGGGCAAGTTTATACTTAGCTTTTACAAACTCAGTGTGTAGCAGTGTGTAGCCCATCTGTCAAGCTCACACCTCACTTGGAAACACATTTTAGGGATAAGTGAATTGGTAGATTGATTTGGAAAAAATAATTTTGACCTCCTATTATTTGGAAACAGAGGAATAAAATAGATTTACTCATAAAACTATGCCTTCATAACATTTAAATATCTAATAAGAGCAAGTACAATATTTCGTAATATATAGGTTTTATTTTCTCACATCACTTTTTCAGCAGGATTCCAAAAGAAATTAGGAAGTCGTGAGATAAATATTAAACCTTCATCTTGTTTATTTGACTGCATCTTATAATGCATAAGAACATCAGAATTATTTTACCAGTACAGCTATGAATCCAGGATTCCATCTCTATCAGATGAAATAGAGCATCATATATATTATAATTCTGGGAGAAACGTATATACTTCATGAGTCAGTGTAGATTTAGCTAATAGAAGACCTCCCTTTTAATATTTCTGAGTGCAGTACGTATGAGCAGATAGGTCACTATGAAACAACTGCATGGTTTCCTATATAAATTCTAATCCCTTATGGTGTTTTCTTCTTAATCTATGAATATTTAGAGTCTAATTCATTATCTTTTAAGACAAAAAAAAAAAAAGAAAAAAAAGAAACATTTTGGTTGTATCTAATATTAAAATACATTTTGAAATAAAAAAATAAACTGAAGTCAATAAAAAGCCTCTAACTGGTCAATAAATACCAAAAATGAACATTCTTATTCATTAAGCACTTGCAATTTATGCTTTATGTTGTGAACAAGTTATTTTATCCAATTAGCCCTATTAGTCTGAGTTTTTTTCTAATTCAATATGTTGGATGAATAGTTCTGGAAATTGTCGTCTTTTGCACTTGCTGATGGCATAAGCAATGCAGATCTTCTCATATTGCCCAAAAATATATATTTCTGAAAGACTTACACACTTCTAAGACAGGCTAATTCTGAGTGATCAATTCGTTGATCTCTTGAAACTAGAGTGTTTCTCATTGCCAGCTGTATTTGCTGTGAGGTGCTTCCCAAGAGAAAAAGGGACTTTAACTATTTTAACTGTTACCTTTAAAGGATTAAAATATCAAAACACAAAGTTCTGTAAGCATAATTCATAGTTTAAAAGGTATTTAATTGGCTCCAAACAAAATACATCTATTTTGTATACATTAACTTTGAACTGTTTGAATCACAGATAAATGTCGTTAAAAGGCGCTAATGTAATCTTAAAAAAAAAAAAAAAACAAAAAAAAAACAACAACTGAATATTGCTTCAAAATAAGAAGAGACACGCTAAATATTTCTTGAGTCCTGTTTCCGCTTGGTCTCAGATAAACCGTGGAACTATTAGCAAGAACACATTACTATGCTTGGTGATATTTCATATGGTATTTGACAATCCATAGGGGCTACTTCTGCTTCTCTATAAATAAGATATATAATTTAATGGGTCTCTCTTATCTTACACATCACAGCAAATCTACAAGAACATCACTTGTCTATCCATCTTTTACCTGCCATGTTCTCACAGATGTGAATAAACAGAAATTATAATACTTTAGATTTTGTATTCTGAATATACGATTTTTGCGTAGCACACATTAAATGTTGCTCCATCCACGACTGCTTTGAGACTGTCAAATATATTAAAAAGACTGATTTGAGGAACATGTATAACTTCTGAATATCTTGGGGAAATGTAAAACATTATGAATTCGAGTGACTGTGAGCTATGACCTACATACTTCAGCTGTAAATTTCCAGTCAAATACATATCGGAAATGTTATGCTAATGCTTTCTTGTTCCCTCGCACGTAACTGCCTCAGCAGATCAACATGACAAGTGTCACATGCAATTTTTTGTGAGCCGTGGCACTGGCAATTGCAATAAAATGACAAGGGGAGGATTGATCATCTATTAAAAAAATAGGTGAATATGAAGAAACAAGCTCACCATCATGCTTAATTCTTTTTAAATTTTCATATCAAATAGTCATAATACTCACTTAAAATCTTCTGGTTCCTCAGGATTTTTTTGTAAACAGAAGGAAAGCTCACAAGTGAGTGAAATCTGGCATAATTTTCCAAAGAAAATGACATCCATGTCAAGTTGTATTATTTGAGTACCTGATTCTTCCACTATTTCAAAAAAATGCAGAATAACTGGCCAGTAAATTTATATCTATTTACATAGATGATGTTATTTCTAACAATACTTTTAGGTTTTTATTTTGGGATTTTTTTTGTGACTTTTTGAAAGAATTGAGATTTTTATGCTTGGCAAGAAAGGCATGAATGTTTTAAAAATATGAAAGTATAAAGCCAGTGATAGCAGAAAACAAACTGAATAGCTGCATTCTGATTTCAATACTAACGTAAAGCAAGATGTACAGAAATTTCCCAGGGAAGTTTTTTTTCCTTTAAGATGTCTATTTTGCACAACATTCAGGCATGCACCTGATGTTATAGATTCAGACAAGCCTCAGTCTCTAAATTTCATGATTTTAATTACTTGTTAAAAAGTACTTATTTCATCATTAATTACTACTCACTTTTGTGAAGTGCAACATTTCACATGCAATTTTGATTTTAATAATGTTCAGAAACATCAGCCAAGATGTTATGTGAATGCCAACAACAAAATACATACGGAGTTCTCTCCTCTGTCTCATAGTAGAGTCAGCTAATCTGTGTTATTTCTGAGAGATATATGCCTAGTGTCCTCCATAAAACTTCCATTTATGGGGATGCTGCTGTCTTTTGAGGTTATGCGTTCTACTTTCATAATACTTTTCTTAATATCTAATCTAAATCTTCCTTGCTGCAGTTTAAATCACTTTTCCCCAGTGGACAAAGAGTAAATTCTTCCTTTCACTTTTGTATTTGGTCTCATAGGTCATGCTTCCTACAACTTTGAAAATTTTTTTTGGCTCTCTTCCAGACTCTTCTACAGATTGATCACATTCTTAACTACAGTATCAAAGCCAGTTTTACTAGTCCAATCACATCTTACAAAGAACCATTACAAGAAAATAATTATTTCACTTCCTGCATATACTTACTATGGCATTCCCTTTATTGTAACAGCATGGTGCTCATAACGCTCAGCTTAGAATTAATAGTATCTTTGTTAACGTTAAATTTATTCCTGCAAAAAGCTCTTATAACATAGCTGTTTATTGCCTACCCTGCATTAATGACTTAGTATTCCAATATTACTTTCATGCTGGGGACGTAATTCACTTTGTTATTTCAAAACACGGTTCTTCATCATGAGCATCTTGAATTCTAATCCTCTTCCTATCATTTACTTCTGGTTGTTTAAGAAGTAAACTGTGTTTCCGTCAGCCAAACAATTAACAAAAAAATCAATGGTATCTCTAAGCTAAGGTATTTTCTACACTTCTCTATAAAAGGCATGCAAACTAACGTATGTATATTCTCTTGTAACACTGCTTACACAATAATATTTATGGCTCTGACTGGGTGTTTTGCTGTAGTTTTTTAATGAAAATGTAGGTTCAATAAAGTAAAAAATAAGCAAGTTTCTAGGAGCCCATAATACATAAATTTCTAGTTTCTGGCTCAGGAAATTCTTTGGATGCAAGTCGTTGAAACTCAGAAGGTCGTACTGGGGTACACGTGGTGTGATACTGCTGCATTACTATGTCTGCTCTCTTTCTGCACCTAGTAGTAGCTGGTGTCAGTCATAGAAAGAATGCTAAACAGATTTTTTTAATGTGACCCACTCTTACACTTTTAAGTAGGATTCCCTAGCCAACCCAAAGCCTATAAAAAATAAAACCCTGTAAAAAGCAAACCTGTGGGCCCTAGTAAAAATGTAGATCAGTGTACGTGAAACAGAAAAAAAATACATAACTATAACAATGATAATGTCACCAATGATGCATTTAATGATATCTCCTAATACTAACAGATACAATGTTCCATGCATTACACAAGTTGAGGAACAAGTTTACTTTTGAAGTATTATCCATTTCACAAAGATGACAAGATATTAACTATGTAAAGCATTTATGCTAGCATTATAAAATCAAAATCTTATTCTTGACACTTTCTCTTGTTGCTTCTCTCATTCTTGCAGAAAATGTACAAAGCAAAATGCGAACTAGATAGTACGATGGTTACAAACTAGCCGTGGCATCAAGCGACAGGGACTTACTTAGATGTGTACTACTAAGTTCATACTATATATAAAATATATAAATATTGCATGAGCATCAAGATTTACATATCAGTCATTAGTGAACATTTTATGATTTGTAGTAGTTACAGAAATACTTAGAAGATCCTTCAAAGATCTTTAATATCAAAGCAAGAACAAACACTAGTGAATTCAAAAATTATTGCTGTGGACTAAGAATAAAAAATAAACAGCACTAGAAAGTTGTACTTAATCTTTTGAAACATAATAGAACCCATATTAACAGAATTCAAATACTGCTGTGAAAATATATGCCCCTCACACTATTATTTTGTCTTATAAAATCCTCAAATGGGTGACCTACAGTAAAATCAGACACATCTTTTCAGGTCCGGTGTGATATATGGGTCATGTGCAGGAGACTGCGGTTCCACAGAACACTGCTCATGTTTGAGAATTCCCACTCTGAGCAGAGCAGACTACCTTGTCAAGAAAGTCACAGTGTCAGTGAGCTAGGTATGTCAAATGGAATGCGCAGGCCATTGTCTAACTTTTCTCTTTTTTGGAGAAAGTTTCTCCTTGCAGTATGATTATATAGCAATGCATTCAGCTCTTATTTGTCACTTTCGTCCTTCCGTGGGATTTTGATACCAATTCCTTGTTCTCAAGGCCTTTGATACATGTGGTGAAACTCCTTATGGGCAAAAGGACTCCTTCCCAGGCATTGAGTCCCTCAGTGTAGGATGCACTGCTTGTTTTGTCTTGCTGCCTGCAGTGGGTTTTTAGAACAATATATTCAAATACTACTTACTCATTCCTTCTAAAAGCAAACAGCCTTAAGTCCCAGGATATTCTGAAGCCTCAGGAAAGGTAGAAGCCAAGATAGACCTGGCACTGCAGCTCAAAAGGCATTTAGCCATATTTACTTCAAAAATGATTCAAATAGAAAAGCAATGCGGAATTTTTACTTTTATTCTGACACAACAGAAAATTGTGCTGGTTTGTCTTTAACTTATCAGCAATTTCCATTCAACACAGAAGTTTATCCGTGTTAAAACATAAACTTGAGGATTTATGGAGTTTGTCTCAAATTCACAGGCCTAGAAACGGTTTATAGATTGAAATTTCTGGTCTGCATAAGAAGTTTTATGTATATATGAGGGCTGCTCTGAAATTAATGCTTCATATTTTATTATGTTGGCCTAAGATGTCAGAGGCAGGTGTTGGTGGGATATCAGTAGAGGCCAGTGATATTTGTTGATGCTTGCCGAACAGTGATGGAGACCAAACAGTGGATATGAGCACAGTGAGGTGGTGGGTGGTGTGTTTCAGCTGTGGAAACGGTAGCAGAGGGTCACCTCCACTGGCGCATGTTTTTACAAGCGTGGCACGCAGGCTCTTGTTCTTTACTGACAAAAATGCATAGCTAATGGTGATGACTGTGTTGAAGAATACTATTTAGTAGCTGAGAATTTTCTCTATCACATAGTGCTCTTGTACTTTGTTGTAATTTTCACGGAAAAAGATGGAGGCATTACTTCTAGTGCATCCCACATATTTCAACGAACATGGATGAATATGACATGAAGTTTGTGTAGCTTTCGAAAAGACTTTGCAGTCTGACCTTCATTGTCCTCCATAATGAAATAGTAGATACAGGATAATGACATAATTTCTTTGATTTCTTGAACTGTGCCTGAGTATTAAAGCACTATCTAGGAATAATTAGTAGGCAACCACAAATACTTATGTTTAGACAGTGCAGTGGTTAAACTAACTAAATCTTAGACAGTACTATGGTATTTAGTAACCAAGCATGGTTTTCAGCATATCATTTTGTGTTATGGAAGTAGAATTTTCTTTATTTTAATATCTGTCAGACTCCTGTACAATTCTAAGGGATTTAAATTTTTAGAGCTAGTGAATTTCACTAGCTTCATTTGTAGTTAAAAAAGCTCTGAATTTCAGAAAATTGTGACCTATGCGTGGCTTAGAGGTAGGAAGTGTTGTAAGTCCATTTTGTATTTGTTGTATTCCATCTGTGTCAGGGAAAAGGCTAACAAGTCTCTACATCTCATCATTCAGGTCAGAGATATTCACGTGTACTCTGTTAGCATCTCTCATGATTTTATTTGTATGTCTTATACTGGGTCATACTAACTGAAACTACTAGACCTTAGAGTCAGGAAAATACAGGAGAAAAATGGTTTCTAATTATTATCTTTACAAGGAAAAAATGATTATTCAAAATTGGTTGGCAAATAAAAAGAGCCAAAATATACTAATCTTCTAAATGTTACTTTTTTTTAAAGCTAATTTCATGATGAGGGCTTAAGCTTTGGCAGTTTGTTGTTAGTCTGGCCTTTCCGTTTGTACTTTCAAAGAAGTANAGAATGTTTCACATTAACATAGTTACTGTTAAATACTTGCTAATTTTCTTTTAATATGTGGTGCAGATCTGAAGAAGTAATACAACATATGAATCTGTTTTAATCTTAATATAAATATATATAAATAGAGAGAGAGAGAGAGAGAGAGAGAGAGCTATGACAAGATAACAGAGAACACATTCACAGAATCATAGAATGGTTTGGGTTGGAATGGACCTTTAAGATTATCTAGTTCCAGCACTCCTGCTACAGGCAGGGACACCTCCCTCTAGACCAGGTTTCTGAAAAGCACATCCCGCCTGGCCTTGAATGTTCCCAGGGAGGGGGCATTCACAACTTCACTGGGAAGCCTGTTCCAATGTCTCACCACCCTCACAGTAAAGAATTTCTTCCTGATATCTAGTCTAAATCTACCCTCTTCCAGTTTAAAATCATTTCCCTTCGTTCTGTCACTACATGCCCTTATAAACAGTCCCACTTCAGCTTTCTTGTAGGCCTTCTTCAGGTGCTGGAAGGCCGCTATAAGGTCTGCTTGGAACCTTCTCTTCTCCAGGCTGAAGAGCCCCAGTTCTTAAAGGAGGTGCTCTGGTTGTCTGATCATCATTCATTTATGAAAAATATATTTAAAGTAATGTGAAAATCAGATTCACATTATTTTATGACAAATATATGATTTTTCAGTATGCAGCATTCTTAACATCAATAATAACTCTTGTTAACTCTTGAATTATTAGTTTATCCAGTTATGTCCTTGGCTGCAAGTATATAGTATTAAAGGTGGGGCTGAAAACCAGCAGTGTCAAGTTTCATAGTGAACACAGGTTTATCTTTTACTAACAGTTTTAGCAGCGTGCAGTGACCTGACCTTGGAGTAGCAGTTTAACAACCTTTGCCCAAGAACTCTCTGGCTCTTCTTATATCTTTAACAGTTTACTTGATGGACTATGAAAAACTGCCAGATGACAGTTCTATTTCATTTCTGTCGCTGCATGGCTCTGTGTTTTTCTTTTTCTTAAGGGCACAATTCTGTAAGTCAATGTGGCAATGTTCAAGATAGGTATTGCTTTTTCAGCTACCATGTCTCAATGCAGTATGTGCCTTGGACTGAGATCCCAGGACTTCAAAAAAAAAAATATAATCATGATTACTTTTGTAGATTCTCATGTCCTTACTGAAGATGAACCCAAATTACAATATGTAGATATTATTTTAGGAAATTATTTGAAAACACTTTGTGATTATTAATGAATTATGTAGCAGACGATATCCCTTTATACACACTGGGACAATTAGCTTACTTATTAGAAATGCCTGTGCATTTACTGACAACGTATAGAAAGGAAGAAAATAAAAATAAAGAACAGAAAGTGTGAAAGGAGGAAACCATACAGACTAGATTAATCTGTCCAGTTCTTCAACACTTATCATTTCATAAATTTCTCTGTATGATATATTACATAGAAAAATCTTCATTTACAGTTATAACTGTAAATGTAAATCAAGCAATTAAATGTATTTCTGTTCATACACATGAATTTTATTTATGTGAGTGTTGAATGTTGCTCTTCCAAATCACAGAAGAACAGAATTGCAGGGTTGGAAGGGACATCAAGAGATCATCAAGTCCAACCCCCCCGTTAAAGCAGGTACCCAACAAAAGGTCACAGAGGTAGGCATCCAGATAGGTCTTGAATAGCTACATAGAAGGAGACTCCACAACCTGTCTGGGCAATCTGTTCCAATGGTCCACCACTCTTACCATAAACAAATTCTTCCACATGTTAGAACAGAACTTCCTATGTTCAAGTTTTAGGCCATTACTCCTTGTCTTATCACTACACACCACTGAGAAGTGCCTGGCCTCATCCTTTTGCCTCCCACCTCCCTTTAGGGGATGTTTATCAGATCTCCTGTCAGTCTTCTCCTCCCCAGGATGAACAGACCCAGGTTACTAAGTCTTTCCTCGTATGGGAGATGCTCCAGGCAGTTTAGCATTTTTGTCGCCCTTTGCTGGACTCCTAAGGGATCCCTGTATTTTTTTGAACTGTGGAGCCCAGAACTGGACACAGTAATCTAAATGTGGCTTCACCAGGGCAGAGTCGAGGGGCAGGATCACCTCCCTTGACCTGCTGGCCATGCTCTTTTTAATGCGCTCCAGGATACCACTGGCCTTCTTGGCCAAAAGGGCCCACTGCCAGCTCATGGTGAACCTGTTGTTCACCTGGACAAGCAGATCCTTCTCTGCAGAGCTCATCTCCAGCAGGTCATCTGCGAACCTGTACTGATACATGCCATTATTCCTCCCCAGGTGCAAGACTACACTTGCTCTTGTTAAACCTCATCAAGTTCCTCCCTGCCCAGCTCTCAGGTCTGTCCAGGTCACGTTGAATGCTAGCAAAGCCTTCAAGTGTGTCAGCCACTCTTCCCAGCTTTGTATCATCAGCAAAATTGCTGAGGCTGGACTCTATCCCTTCATCCAGGTCATTGATGAAGATGTTGAACAAGACCAGACCCAGCATCAGTGCCTGGGGAACACCACTACTTACAGGCCTACAATCAGACTCTGTGCCACTGATGACAATCCTCTGAGCTCTGTCAGGATATTACTTGGCCTCAGCCCTTATTTTAAGTTCAGTACTAATGAACCTCTTCACTTGTGAAGACATGAATATATAATATGAGGTCCTGGTCTGTGTTCTACTTTGGAGGAAAATCAATTGTCACATATGTAGCACAAGAAGCATAGAACTTGTGACTAACGCCTTTGCGCTGCTGTTACTGTTGCCACAGCTGAAACATACCATCCACCATCTCACTGTGCTCATATCCGCTGTTTCATCTCCATCACTATTCAGCAAGCATCAACAAATGTCACTGGCTGCAGTTTTTTTCACACGGGGAAATTCAGTTTCACGTCTTTGCTTCATCGGCACTTCTGCATCAGACGCCATTTTGTCCTACTGCCCCTCTGCTGCCATCTTTCACACAGCAACAAAATGTAATATAATATTGCTGGGAAGGTTCAGCCTCTTCTGACATCCCACCAACACCTGCCTCTGACATCTTAGGCCAACATAATAAAATATGAGGCATTAATTTCAGTGCAGCCCTCCTAGTTATGGTTTCTTATGTATTATACAGGTTTAGTAAATGGCGTAATTTTGAGCTGTTGGGAAAAAAATGGACATCAATGAGAATGTTTGCCAGGCTTAACCTTGCAGGTTGCCCAGCACCACTCAGTCATTCACTCACTCCCCCTTACTTTCTAGTAGTTAGGGGGAGAGAAATGAAAGGGGAAAAAAACAACGTAGAACTCATGGGTTGAGAAAAAAACTATTTAGTAACATAGAGAAAAGGATAATAACTGACATATACATATGGCAAAGATGTATGTTTATGAATGTATATAACAAGGGATGCACAAACAATTTCTCACCACCTGCCAGTCTATTCCCTAGTCCCCAAAGCAGTGGAACAGAGTGAGATGAACGAGTAAAGAATATATTATTGCTATTACCTATTATTATGTTGTAACATGAAATACATAAAAAATTCTGTATCGACTCTCTCTTTTTTTTCCTTTCACAGAAACGTATTATTTCTTTAGGATTAGACTTTTAGTAAAGAAGAAAAATGTGAATATCTGACCCATAGGAAACATTTGGTGCGATGGAAGAGGTAGAGTAACTGGTTTCTAGTGAGTTTATCCATTTCCTATGCAGTAACAAACCTTTTGCAATGTTCACCTAATGAAATAAAACAGTTTTAAATAATGTTTACACTATATGATCTTATGAATTTCTTAAATATGTTTAAATTTGTCTTCAATTTTTAATCATAAGCTGATCTCCTAAATTTAATTAAAAATTGCATTAGATATATACTTATGATTTTCAGTATCTAGTAATTGTAATATGAAATTATTAATCTCTGCTCTTCAGTCTTATACTCTTGGTTGTGGTTAGATCAAATAAAATGTTCACAAAGATGGGGCCACTCTTCTATTTGAAGTAGTAGTTCTTACCAGTCAAATATATCACTGTGTGTCAAAACAACTTTACGCAAACATTAACAAATTCTGCTGCCCAGAGTTAAAAGGCATTTTTACTTCTGTTGTCTGTGTTATTGAATTTTATGAGTAAATTATGACTTCTGTCTTCAGGGATTTTAGATTTACTTTTTCATAAAAATTAAAAGCCTATTCTCTAGAACAAGCATACACAGCAGAGAAAATAATGCTGGTGAGAATATGAAGAAAGTAGGGAAAAAAGGGAAAATTTTAGCATCCAGAGACTCTTTTGTATTTACAGAAGAAACTTCGCTTCTCAGTTGCTTCTTCTATTTTCAAAAATATTAAACAGAAATTTACTATATAGAAAATAACTTATAAAATGTGTTAATAAACTAATTTAAATTGGGCTATTATAAACTGGTATTTTATTTGTTGCTTACTATGCAGTATACTAAGCTATGCTGTAGAAAAATGTGTAGACATGTAAGCGGACTATAGAGCATACATAGATGACAGCTTTCCATGACAGAATGTTTAACTACGGTGAGACTGAGGAAACTGTTTCCGAAAAAAAACCCCATTGTTTTAAATATATATGGTAAGCTCTTAGATACGGTCTATTATTCACAAATGAGGTCATCTATATGCTAAATCTATTACCAGAGAATTAAAATGTTTTCAGTGTTGTCTTTTTTAAAAATAGTGACATTTGCCCTTGCTTGAGTGAAATTGCTTTGATACACAGCCCAAATTAATCCTTCCCTGGAAAACAATCTGCGCCTTTAGGATCACATGGTATTTACAACAATCACAGTGAAATGAGGGTGATAACAGACAAATCCCTCCGGCTACTGCATCTTTTCCTTCTCCTCTCTCCTCAATACAGAGATGATATGATGGAACACACAGAACCACAAATTACTATAGTGCGCAGTTCCTACTTAGTAATGACATCCCATAAGTTAGCAAAAATCTGCCAACATCTGCAAGCTTCTCTACACTGCTGTGAGCTGAAGTTTAAAATCATGTGTGACAGTACTGTAGAAAATACAATTGATTCTCTTCTGATTGTGTCAGTTTCAAACACAGACAATATTGATGATGCCGTACAGTAATCTTATTGGGCTTGGGCCCAACTGAACATTGGTCTTTGTCAACTCATTATTCCTCTATCAGAAGGATCTCACAAGATTGATCTTGCCAGAAGCTCTTGATGTGTCTCACAAATCACTGTTCTGCTGTTGGCAGGCATATTTGAGTACTGCACGGTAATTGCTGTTTTTTTTTTCTCTTTTCCCCAGAAGGCAGTGACTACATATTGCAAGTCATTGTCATATGAGAGAGTATAACTGTCCTAACAAGATAATGTAGTTAACTGTACAGTATCCAATCATGCCAAAAGATGTGGTCATATTATATGTGTTACTAAAGGAGCAAAATTATTTC
The DNA here is from genome assembly GCA_016647715.1 of Pavo muticus. Classification (NCBI taxonomy): domain Eukaryota; kingdom Metazoa; phylum Chordata; class Aves; order Galliformes; family Phasianidae; genus Pavo; species Pavo muticus. Next base: position 196,939 of record JACDJE010000623.1, on the reverse strand, counting down.
AAAAGGTAAATTTCTTTTTTCCCTGATACTCCTTAAATAAATAACCCAAATTCTTAGGTTTTTGGTGTGAAAAATAAATTCTTCTACTTTAAAATGCAGCCCAAGTATGGAAAGATCTTGATAGACTCTTCCTATTTGTACATATAGAAACAAACCATACATGGATGTTTGCAAGAACAGTACTACACTGCTAAACTCAGACATTTGAGTGTCTGATGAGAAGTGACTATATCTTGGAATTTTCCATTACACTTCTAGCCAAACGAAAGTAATCTTTTGGCTCCAAAGATCTTCCATTTTGTCCTTCAGAAAGATCCAGGCAGATTAAGTAAAGTCTCTGGCCTAGTGTAAGAGATTATTATTTTTTATACCATTGCCTCAAAGCTTGCTGAGAAACAAGTCCAGGCAAGTCCTGGGCAAAGACTGAAAAAACTCTTGGTCTGGAAGACACAGATGAACAAGTCCAGGCGAGCCCTGGCGAGAGGTTGAGAAGTCCTTTGTCTGGAGAACACTGATGGACAGGTCCTGGGCCTGGGTTGCGAAATCCTTTGTCTGAGGAGCACAGATGGACAAGGCCAGGGGCAACGAGAGAGAGATAAACTGCAGATTAATGGCTGGGAAGCACTCTTTTGTGTGGGCTTATCTCGAAGGAGATGGTCCTCTCAGGAGGTGCTGCACATGACTCTTACCCAAGCGCCCAGGAATGTCACGTAGGCAGAAGAAGAAGGATAAAGAACAAGGAGAGTTCCTGACATTAGAAGCCTCACGACCTGCCTCTCTCCCTCCTGGACTTGCTCTGCGCTCTACCTGCTTGCTTCCTAAGGCTGGCCATGCTGCTGCTGCTCCTCTCTCCCGAAGAAGAAAGGTGTCTGCCATCAGATTCCTCCCTACTGAATGCCTGCATGCTGACAGACTCTCCTGGGCCTGCTACCGGAGACCTGCTGCTTTCTCCCAGACTTGCACCGCGGCTTCTTCCCGGACCTACCCAGTACCTGCACTGTCTTGCTGCCTGAGACCGGCCACGCTGCTGCTGCCCTCCTCCCCTGAGCCTCTGCCCCGGACCATCGAACAACGGGACCTCTGCTGGATGCTGGTGGTGACTATCCCCGCTTTATGCAATTCTTGCTTCTTTCCTATCTTTTCTATCGCCCGCCTTCCCTTCCCCATCACCTTAATTAGTAATAGTATTCGTCCTCCACTTCCCCATCTCCCTAACTAGGACTTGTAATAAACTGGTTGGACCAACATTTGAACCGTTGCTTCTTAATCTCACGTCGGGTATACATACATTAAAAGAACCTCATCTCCCTCCTATAAATTGGAGCGAGACACCTAGGTAAATTCTTTCTTTAAGACACAATCAACATATCCTCTGGCTAATCTTGGAAGAGCACAGTGGGAAAAAAAAAAACCAAACAAATTCAAACACTTGACACACTAAGTCAGCTAATCTGGGTAATAGCAAGAGTCTGTACTGGAGTTTCTCCAGGAAAGCTTAGACATATACTGACTGAAAGTGCCAATGGCAGCCTGCTTCATTTCTACACTGTAAATGGGAAGAATAACAACCCTTGAACAATGAACTTAAGCAGCCAACACTGTCTTCTTACTTTCTCCGTAGATGAGAGCGAGGGCAGGTACAGGGCATCCAGTAGTAGGCAAGAGAAAATATTACTGAAAAGTGCTGTGATCCCTAATTAGGATGCAGAATTGAATGAAGAATTTGGGGATTCCCACCTTGCATTACTTTACCTAATTTAAGGAAATTCAGCAAGGCTGTTTGCAGCAGAAAATGTGTCAGTAAAATCCTTTAAAAATCAGATAAAATCTCATCTTTAAATAGTATGAAGATGACTTCATCCCCTATTGAATACTCAAAGATGTTACACTGTCATTGTCAAACAGTAATATAAATGTTACACAGGCCAAGATACTGACATAAAAGATACAGGTAATAAGAGTTCTTGAAGTTATGGAAACTCTACAATGATACAAAGTCTCAGAGAATGTTTTTTATGTGAGAGATCCAAACCTACTCATGTAAATGATGAAGACATTTATGAAAATAAAGAGTGAGATGATTCCACCTATAGGTAGCATACACAGACAGCATAAAATTACATTACTTCAGACAAAAATAGAAGGATCAAGGTAAGAAAAAAAGAGAAAACCTAAATTTCCCTTTGTCTCACAAATAGTTTAAATCCAGGGTCTTTCTTTTCTTCAGCTGTACAGTGATGACTATTAGTTGATGACATACTGCAAATGTATGTCATACTGTTTCAGACCAATACTCTGGTTCACAAAAAGCCCTGTAATTATTCAAAGAAAATGCTTATAAATATGAACATTTTATATTAACTTTCCTTAAAGGCTTTGTGATATGACTTGTCAGTTAAAGAGGAGGAAAATGTCAAAGCATGTTTCCAAAATAAAATTTGTATCAAGCTAGAGGTAACGGAGTAAAATAAACAAAAATGTTCAAAAAATCAAAACAGAGCACTGAATTAAAGCTGTGATCATGTTACATCTAATGACTGAGTACATTAAATGAGTATAAATTGGTGATTCCTGAAAGAAATTAGCATGTGGCTGTCCGTATATGAACACCATATGCAAACATAATTTTGAATCATTCCCCTGATCTCTGTTGATGCAAACAGTTTTAAAGGTATGCGAACCAGCAACAGCAGGATTCAAAAAAAAACCCAAACATGGAGTAAATGCCATTTTCATTTTAAAAGTAAGAAAAATACTGTCATTTTTTACTTTAGATAACCATCTCATCCCAAAACAGGCTTTTTGTGGTGAGTTCTTCAACAGCATACTAGAAAAGTTAGGACCCTCAGAGTAGAATTGAACAGATGACATCTAAAGTCCTCTCCAGGTAGCCTCAAACAGCCAACTGAGAAGTGGAGTTCAGTGCTACTCAACTTGGCTTCCTTTTTGAGACCTAATGGAAAGACACTTATTTTTTTCTTGGAATGCGCAGTCTAGAATCTTTTTTGTGATTTTTCCATAACCATTTCCATATTATACTCTTTAATTTTCAAAAAGAAAAGGAGGAAATTGTATGTAGGTTACTCCAAAAGTAATGCCTCCTAGTTATTTTCACAGAAACTTCAACAAAGAGCACAAGAGCACTATTTGTTAGAGCAAATTCTCATCTACAAAACACATTCTTCAATATGGTCACCACCATTAGCCATGCAGTTTGACCAGCAATGAACAAGAACCTGCATGCTGTGCTTTTAAAAGACTGTACCAGCAGAGATGACCTGCTGTCACTGTCGCCACTGCAGAAACACACCACCCACCACCTCACTGTGCTCATATCCACTGTGTGGTCCCCATAAACCTTTAGCAAGCATCAGTGAATCTCAGTTGCAATTTTTTCCACTTGGAGGATTTCCATGCCACGCCTTTGCTTCATACACACTTGCATTTCAGACACAATTTCATCAGATTGCCTCTCTGCTACCATCTGTTGCGTGTCAACAAAGTGTGACAGTATATTGTCAGGAAGGTTCAACCTCTACTGCCATACCATCAAGATCTACCTCTGACATTGTAAGTCAACATAATAAATAGGAAGAGGTAGGGTCTGGAGCAGAAGCTGCATGCTTCTAGGCATCTTAAGATGGCACCACGTACATATCTTTAAGTACCTAGAGGACTCTCAATTTGCAACTGAGATAAACTTTCTGTTTTGTGAGACATATATTCTTCGTTAAGTGAAATATACTTCCTTCTAATTTAGGTAATATTTAGTTCACTAAATTCAGAATAGAATTTTAATAATCTTACAAATGATCTTATATACCCTTCTACTTGTTATTTATGTTTAGTTGAATAACCTCCCTGCAAGTTTATTGGCTAGTGTATGTTGGCATCTCCTCATTTGCTAATGAAGCTGATCTTCTTCTTGAGATAACTCTATACTGGGCCACAGGAAATGAGAAAGCAGACTTGACCAAGCAGTGAGCTTTTGTGATATATCTGTGAAGGAGCCCACACACATTCCAGACTGTATTGTCTGGGCTGTTTACACATTTTACATGATACATATTTCTTTTAAAATCTTACTTCTTCATTGTATTGCACTGATGGCAAACTTTTGGTGCAGAGATCCACTGTTGAAGCAGAAGAGCACTGACGTATATGGCATCAAGAGGAAAGTGCTCTCTTAGAGATAGTTTCATACTATTTTTTTTCCTTTTACCCATGTTTGTATAAATCAATATAAGGAAATGGAGACTTAATCTATTAATATTTACAGACACCTCCTGACTAGGCTAATAAAAACAGCACATACCTCTCTGTTGCATCTGAAGGCTACTTCAGTAAAGCCATGGTTTAGCAAGGTTATAAGCAGTGCACTTTAAAGTAGCTTTGCTCACACTGAGTGAAGTTGTGTATGCTGAGATTGCTTGCTGAACTGGGGCCTAATTATAGAGCTGACTAAAAGTAATTTATTAAATTTATTTTCTTTTATATGGCCTCAAATAATAAAAAATCTATGAATAGTGATTAGGATTGTAGTCAGAGAATGCTGTGATAAATGAGTGGCTTCTCTATCTTTGCCTGTACTTTAAAAAATAAATAATAATTTTGATTTAAAATATATAGTCGTATTCAAAACCCAGGTCACCATATTTCCTTTAAGGTTGTTTTTGAGGTCCTTTTTGAAAATTACACGGTTCTTTTTTGTTCCACCTTCTTTACATAGTCAACGGTAACATAACACAAAACGTTGTGTGTCATAGACTGTCTTCATATTGATATGGCATACATATCCTTTATTTTCTTTTGTAGTTGATCAGTCTGTTTCTGTCCCTTGTTTTTGTTATTGTTGTTGGTATTTTTATGTGACACCTCTGAGATGGTACCCATAGCAACAATCCTCTAGCATGGGTGAGTCTGTGAAGTTGCTGCGGCTATCCGCCAGTCATTAATCTAGCAGTATCTATCTACTCAGATCTCTACGGTTGCTCTTCTGGTCTTTCCTCTTTCCAGAAGGAACTGCCTGTGCACAAAGATCTGAAAGATAACTCTTAAAGATTTTCCATGTATTTAATGGCTCTGTTTAATCTGTTTAAACAGTTCTTGCACATTAAAGTATAGAACGATTACTATGCAAATTAGTTTCCTGAATTTTGATTTCAATATCTCTGAGTTTTTTCCAGAATACTCATTTTACATATAAAAGAAAAAAAAAATGGAAAATCGAATTAAAAAAAAAAGCAACACAATTTCTTAGTTTTCTATTTTGTTTAAGAATGTAGGTCACAACCTATAAAACTATCTCTGAAACTGTTACAACAAAATTACCTTAGTTTTTCAGTCAAATATGTTTTTTTCTAAGAATGAATGATATGCTCTAGTTTAATATCTTGCACATATTTTAACTACTTGAATACAAATAAGTCTAAACTTGCTGCCATTCCAGCAGAGGTCTTGTGCTGGCCAGCTGCACAACACGTAAGTTTCATCCAAAGATTAATCTATGACTGAGATTTCCAAATGAAGCTGAAGTGGTCATGGACACAAATCCTACTGAACGTAATGGGAATTCTATCTCTAACTCCCTTAGGTGTTCTTGAAATTACTGCTCCCATTTTTAGCACCAAATCCAAGATGGAAGAATTATGTTTTTCTTTCTGTGGGCTACAGTTCATACATTTAAATCCCATTAATTTAAGCCTTTGATATTTGTCTATGACACTTATTTATTTTTAATACAAATGTGTTTAATTCAATTAATAAAAAATATTTTGACAATATATTACCTTTTTGGTGTACATCATAATCCATGAATAACTGGATGGATACAAATGTTTAGAACAAATCAATCAGTTTTGCATTATTCACGTTCAGTTTTATCCATTTTCAGGGTATCATGCACAGGTTCTTTCACCAGTGTGGAATTTGATGAAGTCTTTCTGGTAAAGTGCATGTTTCTGGTCAAATCTGTAGCTGTATCCATTGAGACCAAAAATGCATGTACCCAGACAATTTGTGAGGTTGGCTGGGAGATCTAAACATACGCACAACTTAGCTCATATTTCAGAAAATCAAATAAATAAAATATGTCCTTGAATGAGGGCTCTATTTATTCTCCAATGTCTTACTCTCATTTGGAATGCAATACGTAGACCTCTGTTAAAGTTTTCTGTTGAGGCTCATCATAAAATTTGTGTCCTTGTGCTGACATGCTCATTCAGAATTTGCAAAATATTCCAGTGCACCATTTCATAGCCAGAGCTTAAAAAGATTTTGTTCAGATCATATTGCTGGACTAGTATGATGTCCAGCATTTTAAGTTATTGTCTTCTCAGTTGTGGGGTAGCTTCAAATCACATCAAAATCTGACTTGATGATTCTCCATTCATTTTGATGAATTAGTAGGAAGTGAATGACAAACATATATGTGGTATTTGGCTCATTAATTATTTTATTGTGAGGATAACTTGCTGAAAAGGTAAGAACTGTAATTTGATCTGTGTAATTTGATCACAATATATCAGACACTAGAATTAAAAAATCTAATGTTCAATTCTTCTAAAATTAAAAAAAAAAAGTTGGATATGACAAATACAGTTAAAGATCTGGTAAGTATTAACATCTCTTCAGGGTTTTACATGTGATATAGTTTAAAGGAAGATTTCTGATTTACATTAGAATGAACAGTATCAGCTAAATATAAATCCTAGAATCTGTATTGAAAAAATCATTGTATTTTTAACTCTGTGTGCTTTGGAGGCAAGACAATTACACAGAAAAATGTATTTAGAATTTTTAATTATGAAAATAGTTTGACAAAAAGGAAGTCCTTGTTCCTGGTTGTCGATGGTCTACGGGCTGGTTCGGCCCGGTTCTGTGACTAGCAGGGCGGAGGGATTTCGCAAAATCCGCGCCTCCGGAAAAGGGAAACAGGGGACCCCAAAATAATTAAAAACAGTGGCACTATCTGAGGAGAAACAAACTGATTTACTAAATATGGTATCGGAATGCAAGATAATGCACTATAATACAATATAATTAGAATTGAAGCTAAGAAATCAAATATGACGAGAGAGAGAGAGATTGTCCGAAAGCTGGGTAGGCCTCACCATAACACTGAGGTGAGATGTGCAGTCCGGTCGAGCAGCAGGGAGAGAGTCTGTTGTCGTGATCATTCTGTTCAGACTGTATCAACCCTTGCGAAACTGATCAATTACCTGATCAGGGCCAAGAACTGCATAACACACCAATATGATGAGCAGGAAAATGGCAAAATGGCGTTTAATCATACGTGGCATCCGTTTAAGTACATTCTTGTTCTACTTCGTCTACACCCCCTAAAGGTGCATTGTCCAATTACAGAGCCGGGGGGGGGCCACTATCCCGTGACATCCCGTAGCCTCGCTGTCGCCTAATACAACAGGAGTCTGACGAAGAAGAGCCCGATCAAATGACCTACCAAGGCGTTATATCTGTTCCCCCTGAGCAGAATGATAACAACACAGCGAACAGTCTTCTGGGGAAAGTAGTTCTTCTCTTCGGGGTCAGGTACCCGGAACACTTTAACTCCCAGTGCACTACATGATGTTATGATGTGGAATACTGATAACCAAAAATCATAAAACCATGACACTGGTTTTGTTTTGTTTTGTTTTAAACAGGAAAATATGAATTTAAACATTAGTGAATAATTAATTAGGTTTTTTTTTTTTTTAACATTACTTGGTAGATAGATTAAACACATGTGATCCATTAAACATCTGCTAAATACACAGATTTCAGTTATTTTAAAGTACAATCTGAATTGTACAGTCAAACTTCAACACCCTTAAAAATAGAAAGTCACGTTTTGAACTTGTGTACATCTGCATCTTTGATTAATTGCACATCAATTTAATTGCTCAGTTTAGAGTACAGTTGGGACCATACAGATTTAACTTCACTTTAAAACAGTGAGAAATTCTGATAGCACTTTTCACACCTCACATATCTGAAACTATAAGAACAATGTCTTATCATGGTCAATCCAGTAGTTATATGCAAAATAGCTTTGCAGAGACTGTAACATATAATCTCAGAGATATTGGCTGAGATTTAATATTTATTCTGGGAAAGGAGCTGGCATCTTTTTTAGTTTTTGTAGACATTCTAAGGCTGACAAGAGACTTGAGTTAGACGATTTTTAGCACAACTGTCAAGAGTCACTTCTATGTCTAAAGAGTCCAAAAAGCTGAGTTTCTACTCTGAAATACTAAACAGAAATCCCTTATAACAATCCTTACCAAATATAATTAAAGGCGAATTCTGCTAACTAGTAACAAAAGTACATGGATAAATGTATGACAGATAGTAATAAAATTTCATATGTAAACTGTCGTTTCTCAGTAGCTGTGTCAATTGAGACATGCGTTTCCTTGCATATGGCTTTCATCTTAAAGGCAGAGAATAATTTTTTGGTCAACTTCTTAATGAAATTGAACAAGACATCTCTCGTAAGACTTGTAACTTTAGTACAAGTTACATTTAGTACAAATTACTCTCTTCCTTTGAAAACATGGATGAATGTTTTAAAGAGTTTCCAGTCATTAAAAGGAAAGCAATTGCAACATTTCTTTTCTAGTAACCAGACTTCTAGTGAATGCCTTCATCTGTAATAGGTCCTATTGATTTCAGTGAAACTATTTGATTAGTAGAGTGGTGGTGAACCCAAACCAGAGTGTTAAAGTCTGTTTCAAACCTCTCTCAACATATTTTCATAAACATTTTAGAAACTGGTCCTTAACAACTTTAATATATGTTTCCATTTAAATCAGTGTTGCTAGACAAATTTATATAATCTTCAGTGTAAGCACCACAGCTAAAGATTTAAAATGGGTGTGTACCATATTCAGATTTCCTGTTTGGACAGAAATGATTTCAGACAATATAAATGGAATTGTTTATTTTATCCTCTTCACTCACATTAGATTACTGTCCTGTGAATGTGCTACTCAGATGGACAGTGAGGAAGTCCAGAACTTTATTGAGTACTGAGACTTGTATAAACTGGATCTTGCTGGATCGTATTGTGTATTACAGATGATTCTTATGCTCGTTTACAGATTGCATAACGCACAGAGTAGTAATTATGTTCAAGAGCAACTTCAAAAGAAAAGGAGTCTCTTAGTATAAGAAATAACTCTTTTTATTAGGTAGAAATTAATTGGTTCCAAATTCTGATCAAATCATGAGATTATATCCATATTAACAGAAATTAATTTACTGTAATGAATGCTAATAGAACTAATTATAATCAGGCAGTGTTGCACTCGGTGAAACATTTCATAATGGTTCCTTTCATATTAGTAGTGTATGTATGGGAACTGTTGAATCACGGCCTGAACCTCTGATTGATCACCTGAGACAAGCACTGAGTCAGCCGCGGGAGCACAGGTGAAGGCAATTCAGCTGTGTGACCGGAAGGGGTGGAGCCTGGCTCCACCTCTCCTAGACCCCATTTAAGCACTGACTGCCACTGAGGAGGGATCTCTCTCTGGAGATCACTCCTCATGGAGTTTTCTTGCAAGCCTATGATACTGGTGAATATTTTCTATTCCTTTCTGATTATCCTTTCCAATGTGATAATCTTTCCAGCTGCATGCTCTCTAAAAACCAGCCTAATTTCTCTGTATACTTATCATTTATACATCTATATACTCGATTATACAAGTATATTATATGCATATTTCAAAAATAAAAAAAATAAGAATTAAGTTAAATGTGTTTTATGGTGAAGGTGCATTAAAGATCCATGATATGAAATTTGGAACCTAGTTAATCAGATGAATGAACTTTTGCCCTAGTGAAAGTTGGCTTGGTACACTCCCTCAAGCATCTAAAACCAGTTTATTTTTTTCTGTAAGAGCCACGTGACTTCCTAATATAGTGTAAAATCTCAGAGTGTGGAAGTTCTCTTTGTTGTTTTTTTGTTGTTGTTTTTTTTTTAGTTTTTGGGTTTTTTTTTTTATTTTCTGACTTATAGTCCCCATGATGCTTGATGTTAAATCATGAAATAATGAGTACTGAATTACTTAGGTCTTTTCCAATTTCCACTGAAAACAGACTTTAATTCAAAACTATGTCTAGTTAATTAAACTTTCCATGATCTAATTTGGTCTAATTATTTCTATAAATTAAGATGTAACCTGAATTATGTCCTAAGGTAGAACTGGGCTATAGTTATACATTTTCTACTTAGATGGAGGGCAGATCTGTATTGTTCTCTCCTATTAACTCTAACCTTGCTGGCCACTTGAATTAACACAGCTCTGCAAACTAAATGATGAACAGAGAACTGTATTTTCAAAATGTCAATCAGGTTTTGTTTGGTTTTTTTTAAGTAATTGATTTTTCTGTAGACATTTGAAGAGTAGTGTTTCCCTTTGCATCTATCATGATTGGCTCTAGCACAGTAAAAACAATTGATATGACTCTTACTCAATGTCCAGTACGTATTTGGACTCTTTTTCATTTCTGTTTAATAATGACACTAAATTATAACTTAAATTCTTTTTTTCCCCCACAGAGCTCTGCTTTTTTAGAAGATTTGCTCTACTAAACAATACACAACATGATTCAAACATTTACAACATGACTACATTGTCAAAAAAAACAGGAAAGCTCCTTGAAAAATTATTTTATTTTGTCCAAATTAAAATCAAAGATGGATCAATTTGTTCACCAAGAATATTTGTTACCTGCCTGTCACTCTTTTTTTTTTTTTTTGGCTAATTTCCTTAAGTTATTGCTGTCCTCCTTGTGAATTAAGGAGTGAACTATAACTCTAGCTCAGGAAGAGATCAGGAATTCAGTTATATAACTCTCAGTAAAAAAAACTCAGTGTGCCTGAAGAGAGATAATAATATACTCTTTGTCTTGTTGATTTTTTGATCAATTTTTGTTTTTTCTTTTTTTCCATAAAAAGAAACCAATCATTGTGATGCATTGAGGAAGCTTAAGGAAACTTCAGAAACTGAAAAGAAATCTCTTCAAGCACAGTAAAATAGAAATATTGATCAGTGTTTGGAGTTTTTCTGACAAAATCATCTTGAAACACTTGCACACACAAAAATCCTTTCAAATTATATACAAATTAAATGAATACGTATTTGTAATCTTTCCCCAGTGACATTCAGAATTATGGATTTTTCCATTAGAGTCACACCCTCTGTGGGAGAATAAAAGATGTAAAGCTAAGTAGTTGATAGCATTTCATATTTTGTGTACATAATTTGTTTTTTTTTAAATCTAAGATTTACTTGTGATTAGAATTTTAATATGTAAAATCCATACATTCTCAAAAAGTAAATCAGCTTGAGTTTCCTTTTCTCTCATAATCCTACAAGTGAGGAAGATCTCTTCTGATTTTCTGTGACTGCACAGGATCCCTCTTGTATGATTTTATCTTAATTTCTGATCCTCATACTAACTTACTGAAATATCTTTTAGTTTTATTTAATTAGATCCTAATAAAAAAACACTTCTTCTTACTAATTATTCGATGTTATGAGAATATTTATTACTATGCAATATTATCATGGAATGGAAGTAAAATTTATTTGCTTACACTAGCTTTTCTTCATATCTTTGAAATAAATTATCTAACAGCACAATTAATTAATAAATTAATTAATAAATAACAAATATGAAGCATTAATCCATTTGCATAGCATATTTAATTTTCAGTAATATCCTGCTCTAATATTACAGGGGTCTTGCTAGAAGACAGGACAAACAAGGGTTTGAGAGAGTGAAGACTAGAAAATAGTCCATAAAATGAATTTTTTCCATTAAAAAAAAAAAAGAGAGAGACAATTTGACGTGGCAATAGCAGCTACAACATAAGCTGTCTGACCTTGCCCTTGCAATGACCCCAACCTTGACTTGCAGGGACAGTCTCCCTAGGGATGAAAGGTACGTTATTACATGTTATTTCATTACAAGGCCCTTGCTGAGCAAAGACTGCCAAATGGACTCAATTAAGTGTTTCTTGTGATGTGGATTATTGTCTACCAGGGCGAGTTGATACTAGCAAACATTTTTCATTCTCTTCAAGTTTGACTGGATATGAAAAGCATGTGTGTTAGTCATTCTATGACACTTCAGTTCATGATTTATATCTAGTTAGAAAAATCATAACATGCAGACTTCAGTTGTGCACTGCAATCTTTTCTCACTCTTTGTCCTTCAGCAAGAAATCTGTATTCACGCTCAAGGATTATGTAGTCAGACCTCGCCTTCATTTTTCCAAAAAGAAATATTACCTCAAACTGCTGTTGTGTTCTGATGATCAAGCTGTTGTTTACCATTGAGAATAAAGTTCAAATATGTCACAGACACAACTCTGTATTCACTCTGATCTCCTCTAAAAAAGTTGTATCAGGGATAAAACATCAAGCACTCATGAGAGATGGGTTAATACAGTGCTTATTTAAAATCAATCTTCTACATTAAAACAACAGCTGTTGGTTAAAATGAAGAATATTATCTCTCTCTCTACATATATTATATATATATATATCCATAAAAAGTTTTAAAACATTTTCAGTATGTTTTCTTTATATGATAGTTTTCTAGAAGTTGTCTTCTGGAATGTCTTTTGAAACTTGTGGAAAAATATTCCATTAGCTACAATCTAGTTTGGATCAGATATGTAAGATAGCATTGAGTAAATGAACAAGCCATTCCATGCAAAAAAAAAAAAAAAAAAAGAAAGAGTATTTCATCAGATATTCAAGTAATACATTTTATTTTCTTTTTTTTTTTTATATGTATGCATAAAAATACATATTTTCTTCAGCCAGCTAGCTAACAGCTAGGATCCTGGAGAATGCTGAAGTTTTTATAAATATTTCTAGAAGGGTCTCCCACTTTTCTTTGATGTCTGTTGAATGCAAAAGGAAAAAAAAAACATTCATTCATTTGGTCTTGAAGGTAAAAATGGCAAAGACTTTGTATAGGAGATAATTACTTGTGAACCCCTCTTTGTATGTCATAAATTAATATGGGCTGTAAACAATAAATATTTTCCCACTGCATCATTGTTTCAAATAAGATTGTTATTTTTCTTTCTTTTTTTTTTTTTTTTGGTAAATTAATTACTATGCATGCCTTTGACTAGACCATATTTCCTCCTGAATGTCTTTTTGAAAATTATTTTGTATTTATATAACTATAAATACTTGCAGTTGCCTTTTAGTTTTTGAAGTTTCAGTAACTTTTGCTATTGTAAATGCAGTCTAAATTTTAGAAAAAAATTGCTAAAACGAACAGAGGTTGCTGTTTTGTTCAAGTCTCATCTAGAAATAGATAATAAATAGAATATTGGAGTGGAAAAATTTCATCTTGCATCTGCCTAAATCTCTTTGAGCACTAACTAGGCAAATTTGACTGAAAAACTTCTGATTGAATGCCACTGAAAAAAGTTTTTTTTTAAAAAAAAAAACAACTACCTCACAAATAAAAAAGGACCTGACTCTACAGATCTGATACCAGTTACTCCTTAACAATTTTGCATAATCAGAAGTCCAGCAAAAGCTGTATTCTGCTTTATTTGTATCTTTCAGTTTCACTTATTCATATTTTAATAGGTAAGAAAGAACCAGATGTAGCTGTAAAACACAATGCTCTAATGCTTGGAATAGGTTTATGTTAAAATCATATTTAGAAATTTTAGTTTGGTCATTATCGTTCCTGTGACTTCTTTCAAAGTAACATGACCATTCACTGTTGGAGACCTAACTTCTTGGCAAAGCTCACATGATAATAAATTGCTTGCTACTAGTGTATGTTTGTGCATGTTACGAAGTCTAACAGCATAGCTTCATTAAATACAACCTGGTAAACCAGTAGGTTAGAATAACTGTTTCAAAAAAAGATGGAGGGGGAGGTGCAGAATCATATGAGAAATTTCTGTACTTTTAGTATTTACCATTTTTCTCCATTTTCAAAAATTCTAAATTAATTTAAGAATTTTAAAGGATAAGTGTTACAGGATCATTCTGTCAGTTGCAGTAACACTTCCTTTACAAAGTAACTACAGATAATTATGATCATTTAACTGAAAGTGCTAAGCTGCATCATGTAGAACATAAGCCATTTATCATTATTTACCTTAGCAGAAACAAATCTACCCAAATCAATGTGGGCTCAAAATATCCATTAGAAAATGCAGTGATTACTTTTAAATATTGGTAGTTTCATATATACTTGTATTAATAAGAAGAAAGCAGATCAGGATATTTCTGTTCAATGCAAAGAAATTTCTTCTAATTAGAACTTTTGTATAAAACAGAATTGACTCAACTATCCTTTTATTAATTTTATGGAAAAACGGTTGGTTTTGCTGAGTTATATTAAGTTCTGGAATGGAAGTCATTTGAACAGTGTTAATGCATATAACTGTAAAAAAAAAAAAACTTAAAGAAATGATTTTACTTGTGCATTCAAACACTTGTGACTGCAATTAGACATTGTATTAGAAATGCTAAGTCACAGCCTGAAACAGTGATTGAGCAGCTGGTGGGAAGACAGTGCCAACCCAGGGGAGCTCAGCTGCATGCAGTGCACCTGAGTGACCAGAAGGGGTGGAGCCAGGATCCACCCCTTCCCAGATCTCATTTAAGGGTTGGCAGTAGCGGTGAGGGTATCTCTCAAATGAGGCCCTGTCTTCCTGAGGTTTTCCAAAGGTAAGCAAATTTTCTTCCTTTGTTTTTGCATTCATGGCTGTCGCACTCAGGCTTGTCTTCATTTGTTGCAGCCATAGGCTTTGCCACCCCACTTTTATTGCTGTACCTTCCATCAAGTTATAGCATTATAGATATGCAGGACTATGTTTTCAATTAGTGACTGGCACTTTTGGTATAATGGTTATGGTAAAAAGTTACTAGTTTTTAAGAACATACTAAAATAAAAATGTAAACTTACAGGCTTACCTGTGGAGAGTTGTTTAGCATCTTTGTTTCTGAGCATTCAAAACAGCATTTTGTTATGGGAACATTAATTACTTAGAAATATATACATGTAGTACAGCAGATAGCGTAGCTGCTTATGAGTCTGTCAAACTTTTCAATGTGGTATTTCCTCTAAAATAGAAATGCCTTAAGAAAACCTTTTCTATTCAAACTTTATATGGAGTTTTACAGATTTTTTTTTTTTTATTTTTGTCTCTGTTATAACAAATTACTTTTTCTTCCCCTTCTTATAGCCTTCAGGTTTCACAAACTAAGAATACCAGATATTTTTTATCTTAATTCTCATTCCTCTTTTTTGTTAACATTCATGTTGGGTATACACAGCAAGGTTTTGGGAGGGGTTGGGAGTGCCAGTGACTCAGCAACAGACTTGCTGCTGGATGCAGTTGAGCCCATCAGAGGAAAAGAAATTTTTAAAAGGGCCAAAAACACCAAGAGAGAAGCAATATAGAGACAATGAAGGAACAGAGGCAGAGAGGAGAAAGAATGCAAGGCTGTACAGAGAATGAGGAAGAGAAGGAAAGAAAAAGAAAGAAGATTCATAAGTAGCAGAAAAAGGAAAACAAAGTTACAGGAGTAGAAGGATCTCTATGGTGGACAAGGTACACCACCAATGAGCTGGAACCTATGGAGGACCCACACTGGAGCACAGGAATAGAGTGTGAAAGAAGACAGAAAGAAAACAGTATGCTCTTATCCTCTGTTTTGCCTCATTGAATTAACCAGCTGTAACCTAAAGAGATAAGAAGGGGGAAAGGAGAAGCCTCTGATGTGAGAGTGAGAAGCTGGGTTTGTGTAAGGGCAGTAGATGTCTTCCTTAATTTTTTATTTATTTATTTATTTATTTTTGCAATTTCTGAATCGACACTCAAATATTTATACTATTTAGCAACAAATGATGTTAAATTCCCCCAGTCAAGTTTAGTTTGCCCATAACGGCAATTGGTCAGTCATTTCCTTGTCTTTATTTTGGACCATGATTTTTTTCCACTCCTGTTGCTCTGAATTTTTCTCCCTACTTCTATCTCGTTGGAGATAGATGTATGGGGACAGTGAAAACATGGCTGTGTGGGTGCCTGGTTGATAGCCATGGCCAACACATCACAATGTGTGTTCATGCTTTATCTGCATGAGATACAGGGGTCATGGTGGAATCATGCTTTGGTTAAGAAGTTGCCAGTGCTTAGTTAATGAAGGATGATATTTCCTGCAAATAAGCAAAGGAAGAATCTCCATTTGCTGGCACTACTGTCTTAAAAAAAGAAATAGGAAAAGAAAAGAAAAACCTGTCCTGTGACTTTTTGTTAAGACTAAAGCAATATAAAGTTTGATTTTTAGTGAGGATTAAGGAGATTTTATTTAGGATTAATAATTAGAATAGATAAAACACTGTAATAGTGGGAGTTAAAAATGTGCTAAAATCGGAGGAGGATATTTATTGTTTCATGCACTTCTTTAGCTTTGTCTGAAATATATCTAACAGTTAACCCAAATTACTTCTTTCACAGTGCACGTAAAGACAGAAAATAATCCCTTGCTTAGCCTTGCGCAATCTCAGTCTATTATTTTGCTAGTGTAGTGACAGATTAACCCTCGTGTGCGTTTTAGACATCTATGCTTGTAATGAAAATAACTTGAAAAACCAAATGTGCACTCAAAAAGGGAAATTAATGTAACTGCTGTTAAGAGGAACAAGTGTTTAAGCTCTTTGCAGCATCAGAATATCTGTTAATTAGGTAATGTGTTCTGAAAGCCAGAGAGAGATATTAAGAGCTTCTGATTTGTCCTCCTGCGTAATATGGGACTTAGAACCTTCCTGAATTAATTACTGCATAAATTAAGATGAAATATATAGAAAACACCCTACCATGCCTGAAATGTTTACAGTGATGAGGGCTTCAGTTATGCACTTAACCAATTACCCATAGGAATTGTGTGTCATATGTGATTTATTTAAGCTGGAATTTAAGTTGATATTTGGGATGTTAACTATTTTTGTACTTATTTGCCATCTTCATGTGAACGTATGTTTCTACTTCCTATGTAGATTTTTTTAATAGAGAATTCTTCAAGGCACATTTCGTCCATTTGTTTTGAAAAACTATATTTGTTGACCTCACTGAAACTTCAGTTGTAAAGCATTTTAAAAAATCACTTAAACATGCTTTTTGGTTCTTCCCAGATTGGATTCTTGGCTTCAGGAGTGGTTACTGTTTTCAATAGCCAAAATCCAGGTTACTCTTTTGTTACTTCTGTTCACCATTCCTTTGTTTACGTCCTCCTAGGTTACATAAGCCTTCCTAATCATAGCAATGCACAGGGAATTCCTCTCTTAGTAAAACACTTTGTGTGCTTTACCAACACTGAAAAGAAAAATAGTTATAATTGTGGAAGGTGGTTTTAATGGTGGCCATCAAGCATAGCTTGGATGTAGAAGCCATCGCAGGCTTTACTGATGGTTGTCTAACTGTCCATTGTGTGTATATATACACAAACACATAGAAAAAACTCAACAGTTAAGCTATGCCAGCTATTTCATGCTGGACGACTGTAAATGTGAGAACTAAAAAAGTATTTGATTGCAGCTTTTGCCTACCTGAGGAAAAAGAATTTGAAAAGCTCTCCAGAGCCCAACAGGTAGGTACAAGAGAGCAGAAATAACGCAGTGGTTCTTTTTCTTTTTCTGTAAGAATGGAAATAATCTATTGATTACTCTGAGAGTGTTCAGGGAAACTTGGCATACATTTTTGTTCATGCAATAAGGACATACTTGACTCAGATTATTTTTTTTCTTCCTGAAGAAGCCTGCAAGTTGTTTGCTAATTACATAAGATACAAGAAAACATAGTTGCTTTCAATATGGTAGCTAGAGTTTCTAATGAACTCTGAGACTTGTAAAACAGTACAAAATACTCAGTCTTGAACAGCTGAAGGTGATAAGACAAATGAAATAGGTGAGCTAGATCCTAGTCATTGATTGGTCTGGAGTGGAAAATATATCTCCTATTTCTTTCGACAGTGTTTTGCTAATTAGGTCTTGCTGTCTTTCAGTAACAGCACCTATTATTAGCTAAAACTAGAATAGGACAAAAGGAAATGCTAAATATCAGTTTTTATCAGAATAAGACACATCCTGTTCGTGCAAAACATAATGAAACATACGAGTGTAGAGGAATATGCTGATGTTCTTTTGGTAAAATCATAATAACCTCATTCAGATTACTGATCTCCAGATCTGAGAAATCTTCTTAATTGGCTGATAAACGTGAAGTTACTAAGTCTAAATGTGGAAATATGAAAATCTGACTTTTCTTGTCACAAAGCACCTTATTCACTGATCTCTGAACTTATTTGTATTGTGAACTGCTCTGTTAATGAATGTTCAGTTTGATTTCATGACATATTGGAAGTGCTACATATTTTATTCAGAATACAAAATTCTGTAGTCATATTGTTTTACTTTTGTTAGGAAATTGTAGCCAAGTTGCAGAAAATCAGTATTTATTCTACTTCTATTTGCCGTGATCCCAACAACACTGTTTCTAAATATGCAGGATCTCCATGTTAATTAGTTGTTCTGTTTTTCTCTCAGTATGTCTGGTGACACTTGAATCTTCCAAATTTGAAAGATAACCATGAAACTGTATAGTTTTTTTAATGCTCCTTATTGCCTTTGTGAAATTTGACATATCTCACTGCAAAAAATATTTGCTAGATGCTGTTCAGGAAAGTCAGGGTTTGTTACATTTCTCTGTTAATTTTTTACTTGCTGCACTGGGGAAAAATTGAGCAGTTCTCACTGTTTTTGATTCTCTCCTGATATTTGTTATTATACCACAAAATCAACACATGAGAAAGTTTATTTCTCATTTCAGAATAATCTGTAGATTGTCTTAGCAAAGACTGTGTCAAGAATGAAATCTAGATTTCAAGATTTGTTGAGTTTCTTAGATATGTGTTCCTCACTGATATTTTGACTATGTAATGAAGTTCATCAACATTATTCAGTGCTGGTAATACAATTACAGCCATTGTTAAAAAGATTGGCTCTACAAAAACATGTTAAATAATGATTGTTTGCTCTGTTTGCTTAGAATTGTATTCATAAGGGGTGAAATTAGGCCTGTTAAATCATTCTATTCTTTGTCAGCAGATAATGTACCATATTTCGACGATCAATTTTAGTAAATGTTAATTCATATTTCTCTACTACTTTTCATAACAATCATGCTTTAGGAGTTTGTCAACATTAGACTCCATTATAAATTTGCCTGAATATCATTTATTAATGTTTTTGTAATACAAATAGTATTACTGCATTCATGACAATAATGATCAATAGCTGATGTTTTCTTTTAGCTTTGGAGATGGGAGTTACGATTTTCTTAGTACTGTTTCCATCAAGATAAAAGTTGGGTAGTAATTAGCTATTATGGTCCCACACAGCTTTCAAAGTGAGGAATGTATTGTAAAAGGAAGAGAAGTGGAGGAAACAAAGACAGAATAAAATATGTAGGGAATCAGGATCCAGAAGAAAAGGTTGAGGGGAACTGAGATAAAAGGCAATATAAGGATGAAATTGTGAAGTACAGTATGTGACAGGTATAGGAAGCTGATGGTAAGGACAAACAAAACACAGAGCAGAATATGCAAGTGAAAGCTCTCGTGTGAGAGAACTTGAGGAAGTACTGGATATATGTGTAACTGAAAGAAATAAGGAGTGAGCAAAGGTTATTTTCATACAGTAGAAAACAGAGAAGAATTAGTGGAGTCATTCTATCAGGGGTAATGGAAAAACATTTCTAATTGAGTAAGACTGTGTACATTACCTAAAACTTCATTTTTTATATATAATTTTAGAAGTATATGTGTATAGCTCACATTTACCTTAAATCTTTATACTGCTTTTACGGAATTTTTTAATTGTCGAAAGGCTTGAAGCTGACTTGTAATTGCTGAACACTTGGAGTTTAAGATATTGCTATTTTTTCCTGCAATAACATCTCCTTGAATGAGTAGTGATTCCTTATCTGTTTATGGAAGATTAAAAGGAAAACTAGCAATATCAGCTTAGACACTATTTTCTTTACAACCCAATTAAGAATAGAATCTGAGTGCTGAATTTCTCAGGAAGAGAAAGAATGAACGTTCTTTAAAGATGCTGTTGATCTCATTTATCAAAGGATCACCAAAATTTATCATCTAGTGAAAGCAAAGGTCGATTCTGAAGCAGTCAGTTTCTTAGACTCTTCTTTAAAAAAAAAAGTAAAAAAAAAAGTCTTCAAATATTTAGTAATTGCATGCACTGGAAGAGTGAAGAAAAGTTGGTTTTGATGTATGCCAGCTGAGAAGGTGATTCTTTTTGCCTAAGAAAGCAGTTGAGATCTCATATAGGTGGAAATATTAATTCTACACCCTGACCCATAGAATATTATTTCTGTGGACAGCCTTTTTTACACTGAAGTGAAAAAATTTAAAGCATATTGGCAACTGTGGAATTGAGTGCAACTTACACATTTCTGGTACTGTGATACAATCCATGTTTCAATTTTTAGCTTCTTAAAAAATATAAAGTTTAAATTATAGCATGGCTTATTCCAGCAGCTGTAGATTACAGAATATGCATCTAAAATGACATAATTATGACAGATAGCATCCTCCTACAAAATGCTGTTGCCCTTTTTCCCCAGGAAGAGGCGGCAGTTATAGCAACACATCTTAGCAACAAATCACACCATATGTATTTAATACAAATATATATATTAAAATCTGTCATGTAGGAAAAAAGGCTACTCTGTTCTTCTGTTATTTGTAAGTTTTCTTTAAATTTTCCTGAAAAACTTTCTGTTGATAATTCCTTCGATTTGAGGTTTTTTTGACAACATAACACTAACAATTTCCAAGAATTAGTATAGTTATTCTGATAATGATTATAAAACATGGGTCTTTAACAGAAAAACTAAGATTTACTGAGAATTAAATTCATTCAAAGATTGTAGTAAAATTACAGTAATGACTAAATCAGAAACACTTTATTTCATTAAAGAAGGCCACCTATACAGCTTTCCTACGAGCTAAAAAGACAACAATTTCAGGCAACCAATGAAAAGCATTGGATGGAAAGCATTAAACTATCATTCACTCCACGGTCATCCCAAAGGCAGAAGTCTGTTGCCTAGCAATTCTGATTTACACTTTCCTGGGTGTCATGCATACCATGAGGTCCAATAAAAAACCCTCAGGACAGTACATTTTCTAATGTCAGAAGTGGTATATTTTCCAGGCATGCTATATTGTTGCTGGGAAGGGCTCGTATTTAATGTTGCAAGCAAAATTGTTTTCCTCATGGGCGAGCCCTTTCCCTTTTTTTCCTGTTTCTTCATTCAACATTTCTTAAATAATGATGCTTTGCAGGCTTTTCTTGATATTCTTGTCTTTCTGCTCTTTGAAAGAAAGCAAGCAAGCTTATTCTGGTGTTCCCTTTAGAATTACACTGATCAGTAATACTATGATACAAATTTTGAAAACACAGTCAGAATTGGTTGCATTTACCAATTTAAAACAAATTTCATTTCAAAGTACTTTCCCTGCCATCCAAGGTAATTGGAAAGCCAGCCTGAAAAATCTTCTAATGTGCTTTCTGAAATTGACCATGGCTGCAGTGGGAGCTTCTTATACAAAATATAATTAATTTCTATCTGTCTATGCTGATCAGTGCAGGCTGACAGTCCCTCTGCATTCTTTGTTTTAATGCTTGTGAATTCTTTTCAATAGGCTACACCTTTCTTTCATCTCCTCCTTTTCCTTGTGTAAATTGGCACTTTCTGTCTTCTAGGAATCTCATTACTATGTACTGATTCTCTCTTGCTTCATAATAGAGATACCAAAAAAATTGTAAATATGTTTTGCTTCACCAAAGTTTTTCTCATATAAGATTTATGCTACAGTGGATCTTACAGTAATTTAGATAACTGCTATTTAACTTCTTACGTTTATTGAAGTTGTTCTTATATGTAACTCCAAACAGTACAGATTTAGTATAAGTCAAAAACAAACAAAAACAACCCAAACAAAATATCACAGGGTGCAAAGATTTAGTGCCAGTTCTCAAATGGGCTTCCTGCATCAACTTTGGTAGTTATGGAGACTTTTCCATCCACCTGTACAAGATCTGAATGAAACATACAAAAAACTACCTGCCGTTTAAGCATATACTTTTGTTCATTTCAAGTTTGATGCTAAAATTTTCCTTAACCTAGTGATAGCTCTGAGGCTGAATCACATTCCTATTTTTATTTTTTTTTATAAAATACATGGTAACTCTCAATATGGGAATAATTTTTCTTTTTGTTTTCAACTTGAAACTACACAATACTACCAGTGTAAGAAATTTTCTGAGGATTAGTTACCATATGGATTAGCTTTCTGCTGCATCAGTGCCAATTCGTTCATCCTGGTCAGTTATTAATCTCCAGGAAATGTTCCAGTCTTCTAATTTTCTTGCTTAACTAGTACCTTGTGCTTTCAGATCAAGTGATTGTACTAGTCTAACTCTAGCAGCAGATGAATAGCGTCTTTCCACTCGCATCTTAGAACTCCATCTGATTGCATGCATATTTTAAATTTGTCCAGGAATAGCTCCTCCTGTTTGCCTCAGGCTTTTGTTTTTTTCCTTCCTGAAGAGGTTCATATTTTTGCAAGTGAAAATTAGCTGCTGGTGTTAGACTTCCACATGGTTGAATAGATCCCTTCCCTCCTTCTAGTGCTTTTCTCTACTCCTAAGTATATTACTGATTATGACTGCTTTTACACAAAGTAAAGCAAATAAAGAAAGAAAACGGAATTAGCAAAGAGACATAATGTATAGAAAGTACAGTTGGGACTTCCTACAGTTGTTGCAGAACTCTAGAGTTTCTTATGAAGGGATGCAATTCTTTCATTTTTTTTTTTCTTAAATTTGAATGGATTCTAACTATTTTGAGATATACTTATTATCTTAAAGGCTAAAAGCAGCTCTTCCTGAGGGTTTTTGGAAATTAATGACACTTTAAAAAAAAAAAAAAAAAAAAAAAAGCTAGATTTAAACACCTGAATATTATTAACTTCTTTATTCTCATAGTTCAAAAAAGTAATCCTGTTGCTATGATGGTATAGAGAAGGCTTCAGCAAAACATCAAGGGGGCAGAAAAATGTCATTTGCACAAGGGCAAAACAGAAAACTGAGCCAAATTAGATGAACAAATTGGATAGAGGGGGTGTGTTGTTCAATCTATTTGAATTTCAAAAACATTGAATTTGTTATTCAATATTGTAGTTTTATTTTAAAATATATTTTTAATGTCTCTGAATCGGGACTCAAATTTTGAATTGTTCTGCAGAGGAGGTAACTCTTTTGGATATTGATAACTTCTTGTAATTCTTCTACTCCCTGAGGAGAAAAATGTTTTGCACGAGGATTTTTCTGAAGTGTTCTCTAACATTTCTGTTAATTACTACTAGCTTGAGTATCAGAGTATTCAGTGTAGCAGTCACAATGTGACTAAATGTCTTATTGAATATATTTACAGGAAGTGGCACTAAACTATAATGTAGACCATTGTATTTTACAGCATTCTCAGTTTTAAAGGAGTGAATTTTCCCTGACAAACAATACTGATAGATTTTTGGCTTTACCTGGAGTTCTGTGATATTTTATTCAAACTGCAGTGTGTCCTGTTTTAAAAGGTAAGAAAAGTCAGTGATCAACTTTTAGACAGTGAATGTCGGGAGAAAAATCAATAGTCTGATTAAAAAAAGAAAGCTCAAGAGGCTTCTAAGCCTAAAAAGCTGATTTGATACTTCACTATATCTCGCTGAAAAAGCAAACTATATTAGTGTTTAGATTTACTGGATACATTATTCCTTGTGTAGTTTCAAAAGTATCAACAGTAATGCAAAAACTCTTTAGATTAGCTCTAATTTTGCCCTTATGTATATCAGTTAGATCTGTGGAAGAAATACCTTAAACTATATCACGTAGATGAGCTTTGAAAATCACAAGAGCAAGGGACTTCCTTGCACTATTTCTGACCCAGAAGATTAAATTAAAAAAAAAAATCTGTTTTAGGTATTTGAAATATGCACTGTTCAAAGAGAAAATGAGAACAAAAATATTATACACAGTGCAAAAAGGAAAAGTACAAGTAAATGTATAAGGAATGTGATGGGGGTAGGAGGTGGCTGTTTGGAAAGGATAATCAATTTAAAAATAAATGAATATCTATTGAAGTAATAAACAGATTATTTGAAAGAACAGAAGGAAGATGTCAGCTATTACTTGCTAGAGTTTCTAAGAAAAAAGGATGATAGTGGCAGGGCATTTAAGAAAATAATATCGAAATTACATGTGAAAACATATTTTTTTGGAAAATTTCCAAACAGTAATGCAGAACAAAGAAGACACTAGGTCAAGGACAAAGTAAGTAGAGTTTCACACTGGCTCAAAGTACAGGCAGTGTCTGTACTAGTTGTGAACTTTTCTGATGAACCTCTATGGCCTCTTTCAAGGAGGCAGGATTCTGGGACTCAGTCCAACAAAGCACTTATTGTGGACTTAACTTTAAACATGTTAGACTTAATTCATACGAAAGCATTGACCGAATACAGCATTTATCATGACATAGCATGATAGCTCTTGGTTTTAATGTGATCCTCCTTGTCTTCAAGCTCTTAATAAACATAGTCTGCTGCAAATCATTAAACTCTGACTCTGTTGCCTTTATACACATTGAGTAAGTATATGTAGGTTATAGCCCCAACCTCATAGTTGTTAAACACTCACTTCACTGGAACAGCATGAGCAGTTATCATCCTCAGTATAAAGAAATATACATTGCAAGAGAAAAGTGCAGGAAAGAGCAGTAAAAACAACTAAGAGTTACTTTTTCAGGTAGCAAGAAGCTAGACAGATGAGGAATCTGATTTGGAAAGGAGCTATCAGAAGAGTGTGCTAGATGTTTATAAGATTAAGAGAAAAATACTAGCTCCTTCTTTGGAAAAGACACAGGGTAGCAATTAAATTACCAGCAGCATGTTTAAAACAAGTATTTTAACATTTGTGTACAACGTGAGTAATTTAATTGTGGGTTTGAAAATGTTAGGATCTACTAAATTTTAACAATCTGTTTGTAGACTCTGGTTTGACAGTCCTTTGCACTGGACACGGTGAAGAGATACCATGCTGTATTTGCTGGACTTTGTTTTCTTTTTGTAAGCATTGGCTCCTGGCTACTGACTGAGACTATTCTTAGAAAAAATGGTCCATTTCTCTGATTTTATGTGGCATTTCTTATGTTAGAATCAATAAAAGATGTCCACATAAGTAGTTGTGAAAATCTGGGCCCAGAAATGTGAAATTGAGAAAGCAGGAAATAGTTGAAAGTGGGTAAACTTGAATATACCGAAGATCACAGGAATCAACAAATATTTCAGTAACTGGCATACCATTCATTTACACAGAAGTCCATAGGGTGTTTATAAGTCAGTACAATTACTTACTAGTTAAAACACTCGAAGAAGCACGTCACAGTTAGAATTTGAAAATCTTCTCAGTGTCTTCTGAAAACTGCAATCAATAAAGGAAATTTGTAAGAAAGTCTTTTTTTTTTTTTAATTAAACAAAGACAAAACAAAGAATAGCAGTCTTAAAAGTGTAAATAAAAGTAACTGAGAACCTTTAGTGTTTGCCAATAAACAGCACACTGGAGAATGTTGTTCAGGGCAGCTTTAAGACCATAGGCACACTCATTGTTAGAGAAGAGTTAGCATAAATGATCTGTTCAGTCTCGAGGTCTCTTGATTTTCCTGTAATTACTGTGGCTAATATATTTTGATTAACAATATATAATATAAAGACCGATCAACATTTTAGTTTAGATGACTGTGTTCACTCAACACCTGTTTATTGTCATTTATTATAACACTCTCCAAGTATTCAAACAAGTGTTATCTATGATCCTGTAAATTGAGTACAGGCAGTCTGAAGATATAAAGAGATGCTGCTACAAAGCTTATATACCAAGCAAAAAGTGTCCCACTGCCCACTTAAAGTAGTAAACCACAGTTATTTTTGAGGTGATCTGCTATAATAGAGAGTAAGAAACAAACTAAGGAAAGGTTCTTCATATTGGTAGGATAAATCTATATATTTTGAATAACTTCAGAAAGTCTGGGATATACATCAGAATATGATCTAGGGTCGCTGAATTCAAGGATCTCTTTCAGTGGAACAAGCCTTTTGCGTAATCATTTTTTCAATCTGTTAATTTTTTTTCTTCTTCAAAATGTCTCCTGAGTTGTAAATTTATTAGTAACCTTGGATTAGAAGTAGGAAGTATAGTTTATGTGGAAATAGAACAGTGTACAGAGTTCATTCTTATTTCAGAATCTCAGCTATCCTTACCTGCCAATCTAATATTTCTAACGGAGGCAGAATAACTGTTCTAAGAACAATATATTGATTTTAATTAGAATGGGCAATCCACTATCAACATTAGTTGTCATGCCTTTGAAGCTGTTGTCAGAGGAAAAAGTAATTAATTAATAGTAAACTTATAAATTGAGAGTAAATCAAAATAAGAAGGAAGAAGGGGGGGAAGAAAACCTGAAATCCAGACCTTCAACAGAACCTGCTTTGGTTGGCTGTGTTCAAAGCAATGTAGCATCAGTTTGGAAATATGCATCTGACTCAGTCCAGTAGAGGAACTCATTTTCTGGACAAAAGTCTATCCAGGATCAGAATAAAGCAGGAATCCTAAATAACCCTCAGTCATAAATCCTAAAGTTGGCTAATTTAACCTGAGAAGTAGAGAAGTCTAAGCAGAGAGCTCTCTCTTCACGAGGTTTTGCCAGACTGTCTTTGGCATCTTGATTATCCCACCTGCTACATGTTCTTAAGAGTAACAGCTCTATCACTTTCTCCTGTTTTCTAGATATGCATGTTTTCATATGTTTATTTTATCTTATAATTTGCATTTCCCTGTGTCACAACAAGAGGATGAATTCCCACATGTGCAAATGTTTAATATCTTTGTTCTTTTCTTTCTCATGTAAGCAATGAAGAGCTCCTCTGGGCATGAGTTGAAAGTCAATTCCTCTGAAATTAAAATAATTTCTTTGCATTTATCTTGAAATAAATACAGCAGAGTTTGTCTCATTTGTCTCAGATACACATTAGTTAGACAGTCATGAAAGTGCATTTATGAGATTTTCCAAATTTAATCTTAGTATAAATAAGTCATGTCTAAGCATTACTGACCTGCATATTTTCAAAACTGAAGCACCAAGATATTAGCTAATTCTTCACTTAACGTTTAAACAATCTGTAGTAACATGCAGATGTGTTTCTTTAATATTTCTTCGTAACGTAGTATTTTGCTTCATGATATTATGCTTTAAAACATCAGCGACTACAGACCACTTCTCTTGCACTGAACCATACTTCTCTTTCAGGATAGTGAACAGTCACTTCTTCCTGCTAAAGATATCCTGATTCCATTGGGAAATAAATAATAATAATAATAATTTAATACTCCTGCAGTTAAGGGGTTCAGAAAAAAATGTATCTTCTGAAAGGTAGAACACATAGTGAAAATTAGATGACAGTTTACTTGGTATTTACTGTTAGATGTGATGTCTGTCACAAGAGTAGTACTGATTGATTTTAATGACAAGCAGCTGAGCATAATTATTGATTTTTGGAGACCAGTTACTTCACAAATGACAAAGGCCATCAATACTCTGGAATCATAACACACTGTCACAGAAAATAAGAAGTGATTTAAATGTCTTCTTTCCAGGTAGAATGTGGAGTTCTTCAGACTGGAACATACTCCCAGGTGAAATTTTCTGAGCATCAGTATTCTTTCTTTCCTTTTATTTATAGAATTGTAGAATAGCATAATAGGATATTTTGGGTTGGAAAGAATCTTAAAGGTCATCTAGTTCTAACTTTCCTGCTATGGGCCAAGACGAAAGCAAGATCTTAAGACTTACCAAAAATGAAGGAAGTTTTAAGATCTCCTAAATGAAATAACTTTAAAAGTTAGGTTAGGAGCAGAAAAATAGCATTTGAGAACTTCTGATGAGACACTGTATTGAAGGTTTGATTATACCATAATGAAATGGAAATCATGATAAAATGGATTTTCCCCCAGTTACTTAATTCTTTCTGCAGTGAAACTTCTGAAGACTAACTATCTTCCCTCTCCCTTTGGGCTAAAAGCAGATAGAAGAAAAGCAATAGGATGCAGGTGGGTAAACAAGGCAACAAAGTTAAGAAAATAAGGCTTAAACTTGAATGAAATATTTATTTATTTTAATTTTGCCTCACATTTTTCTTATCAATGTGATTTGGATCGATTCCTTGTTATCTCAAGGCCTATTGGAAATTTTCTGACTTTCAAAATCTTTCCTTAGGGGAGCTCAGTGGTTGATTTTTTATTGTTCCTAATTCATGGTATCTTTCCACTTTCAAAATTCTACATTGAAAATTAACATTTTTACATTTTGTCAGTTATTCCATGTACAATAGTTTTGAATTTTCAGGAATTCACGTGCTTGTACAAGATTGATAGAATGTCTACCCATTACTGGCCTCAGGAGTCTACACTCCTCTCTCTGCTAAACTGTGTAAGACTATTTGAGAATATGTGGATGTGACAGAAAGATTTTTCAAAGCATTACTCAATCCTATATTTTTCAACTAATTCTCATATAATTATGTGTAAGATATCTTACATACTCTGTAAAGCAACAAATGGCCACTTTTGAGAATCAGATTTCTTTTCCAGAATCTATGGTAAGATAACCAAAATGCTTTTCTATCATTTGCAGATGATAAATTCTCCTTTTGCAATTAGACATTTTTGCCATCTATTTAATTTTCAGTAAACTGAAATAGGAATGTGTGGTTTTCATCAACTGCATGTAGGTTTGTGGAATAAAATATCATGTTATAATGGATCTCTGGTTTCAAAGTCAGGCCCGACATTAATCTGCAGGAAAGGATCACAAGCTCTAGTGATATTGTAGATTGCAGGTTTGTTTTCATATAGGAGATATTTTTCTCAATCAGGCACTAGCTTATAAAGAATGAAGTAGAAACTGGTCTCTCATGAGACTCAAGAGCGCCATAATCTAATATGTTGTGTTGTATAGCTAGTATTTGCAAAAACTAGTCAAATTGCTTTGCAAGGATGCCAACAGAATCTGTTTCCACATGAAAAATCACCTGTTGTAGGCCAAGAGCTGCTGAATGTGACGTATTATGCTTGTTTTAGTTGGCACTGTTACCATGCCTAGCAGGGAGCTGTGGTATGACTGACTCAAGCTAACTTCAAGTAATCTAACAAATTGTGGTCCTATGTCAGGGTGGAGGCCAGTCACAAGCAGTGTCCCTCAGGGGCCAGTCTTGAGACTGGTGCCCTTCAACATCTTAATCAGTGACATAGACAATGGCATCAAGTGCACCCTCAGCAAATTTACAGAAGACATGCCAAGCTGAGCAGTAGAGTAGATACATTGGAGGGAAGGGAAGCCATCCAGAGGGACCTGGACAGTCTGAAGAAGTGAGCCCATGAGAACCTAATGAGGTTCCACAAGCCTAACTGCAGGGTGCTGTGCTCGGGCTGGGGAAATCCCAGATATTTATACAAACTGGGAGAAGAACTCCTTGAGAGCAGCCCTGCGGAGAAGGACTTGGGGGTCCTGGTGGGCAGGAAGCTGGACATGAACCAGCAGCGTGCACTTGCAGGCCAGAAGGCCAACAGTATCCTGGGCTGCATTAAAAAAGGGGTGGCCAGCAGGCAGAGGGAGGTGATTGTCCTCCTCTATTCAGCTCTTGTGAGGCCCCATCTGGAGTACTGCATGCAGGCCTGGGGCCCCCAGCACACGAAGGACATGGAGTTCTTGGAACGGGTCCAGAGGAGTTCCACTAAGATGATCAGAGGGCTGGAGCACCTCTCCTATGAGGAAAGGTTGAGGGAACTGGGCACATTTAGCTTGGAGAAGAGAAGGTTCCAGGAAGACCTCATTGTGGCCTTCCAGTATTCAAAGGGAGCATATAAACAAGAGGGGGTACGACTGTTTACATGGGTGGGTAGTGATAGGACAAGGGGGAAGGATTTTAAACTAAGATGGGGAGGGTTATGTTGGATATTAGGAGGAAGTTTTTCACACAGAGTGTGGTGATGCACTGAAACAGGTTGCCCAAGGAGGTTGTGGATGCCTCATCCCTGGAGGCATTCAAGGCCAGGCTGGATGTGGCTCTGGGCAGCCTGATCTAGTGGTTGGCTACCCTGCACACAGCAAGGGGGTTGAGACTAGATGATCACTGTGGTCCTTTTCAACCCAGGCCATTCTATGATTCTATGAACCAGAGGATGTGTGATAACAGCCGTCAAAGTTGCAATTAAGGTGTGGGTGACTGTATCTTAGCTAGTAGTCACTTGAGATAGAACCGCTGGCTCCAGTGGAGAAGTGCTGATCCAGAATTCCTATGTGAAAATTATTTACATGTATACAAAGCTAGGAGTCCATTAGTGGGTAAAAATTTTATGCACTAGACCACTAGAGAACGATTATTAAATTGAGACTTCAGAATTCTGTGCATGTAAAGCCATAATATTACACCAAGTATTTCCTTTTGTCTGTAATTAGTAAAATATATATTGTTGTCAGTGTGCACGTATGTATGATACATTTCTTCCATCATCAAGTCTAACAAAGTGAAAGCACTTGAATCATCATTATAGCATCCTGAGGTTGTAAGAACAGCTGTTAGGGGAGGTCATATCTTCTCCTAAATGGTACAAGGAGGCAGCATTTATGTTGTTACCTCTTATCCTTTGTGACAAGTTCAAGATCTAGGGAGATCTAAAAACTCTGAACCAGTATTGCTCACGGAAATATTCTGGTAACTGCAGGAAATTCTGGCTGTTGCCCTTTATGACACATCTTTGATGAAACCATGTGTTGCTCACTGACTGTTAATGTTCAGGTGTCAGGAAATACTTGTTCCGGGAATGGGCTCTAATTTTTCTCTAAGTTTTCTGTGTCCCAGAAAAGTTAGATATTTAGTAAAAGTTTTGTGTAAGAACTAGAGCTTAACATTAGACAAGCATGCTCTCTACTCTAGGGAACTAAAAAATAAGCAAGATAGTAATAAAAAAAAATGGTAATATAAGTTACATTAGAGAAAACTTCAAAATTCTGTATGCTTTACATTCTCCCCTGTGGCCATGACTATGCTAAAGAATAAAAGTGGGAAAAAAAATTTCTCTTTCACTTGAATGGTTTTTATTGAAATAAGACAGAACTGTATTTCTAACCACAACAAAATAAAAAACAACAGTGACTTTAGCGAAAAAACGAGTGTCAGATTCTGGGCTGGTATAGATCAGATGTCTAATGCCTAGCCTAGAGTATTCTGTGTCATGAGAGAGCTTGCGCTGTACTACAGCTTTCCCCATTATGCCCACTGCATTTGCATGAAATTCCCACTATACTTCCATAGGGTGTTTTATTCCATGTTCCAAGCTTTTGAATGTTGAAGTCATACTAGACAGAAGCAAACCTTGATTAATAACGTTTTGTACAACAAAAATACACTCTGTTTTAAAACATGCTTGGCCAAAGCAAAGTTTTTTTCTACCTGCAGCCAATGTGATTATCTCTTCCTGTCAACGTAGAATAAATTACAGTAAAGGCAAAAAATAAAAAATAAAAAAAAATCTGTGGAAGTAGAAGACAACAAGAATCTTGTGCTGGAAACATGCTTTTTTAAATTTATTTAGTTTCTCCTTCACAAAGACAGCAAACAACAGTTTGTTTGTTATTTTTCTTTTTTAAGACTGACTTATTGTGGATTGACTGTAGTAGTCTGAAGGAAACAAGTTCATTTCAATAATTAATTCTAGTTGACAAAAGGAATGTTGCTGTTTATGCACTCTTCCTAAGGCCAAATTAAAAAAAAACAAAGCAACTTTAAGTCAGGAGTGCATGAACAGTAACGTTCCTTTAGGGAGCAGAAGTCCCCTAACATACTGTTGGTTTGGGAAAGGCTTTTTCTGACCCCTCAGGCTACTAGAATTTTACATTATATTCTTTCATGCTGCATCAGGAGGACTTCAAGATTCTCTCAGATTTATAAAAAAGAGGAAACAAAGTGTTGAGTTAGTTGTTTTGACAGTGGAGAAAGAGCCAGAAAATTAAAAAATATAATTTCTACCAAGTTGATTAAAGTTCTCCAAAATGTTGAAATATGCTTCCAGAAAAATAAACATTGAAGTACTATAAAATTCAAGTGAGAACAGAAATGAAAGGATGAATAAGAAATGAAATGAATATAAATTAAATGTCTTTCACTTACTATCTTTTCTTCTTGGGACTAGAGTTGAGTTTCTACATGTTACCATGTCAGTCTTATGACCTGCTAAGAATCTATAAAAAAAAAATTGTCCCAATTGTTACATTGTTTTTAATAGATGATGTTTGTACATGACCACTGGACGTATCCAGTCTCTGATGAACTTTTTTTAGCAAGTAGCCCAAAATAATTTTGCTATCACATGCCCAGATTCTTTTTATCTTAATTATTTCAGTCAATGTCTTTCACTAATCTGGAATTTATTGCTTAAATCTATTGTACTATTATGATTTTATTATTAATGTTTCACCCATAAAAATGATATAAATACAAAGCCATCTTTTATTATTCACATACATCTTCCATTAATTCTACCAAGGTAGAGAACTTGACCTGTGACTCCACTGGTCCCTAGGTGAGCAGGTTCTTGCTGTATAGATCAGACTAAAAGGAAAACTAGACCAGATGTTTTTACTATTAGATAGATTAGCCAAGAACTAAAATTAGGAAAACATATTGCGTCTGATTTACTATCAGTCTATGATCTGTTGCTGCACAGGGACCAATGGATACTACAGCAGAGGCAAATGGCTATTTATTAATGTTGGCATAGGGCTTTCATACACACACCCCTGACTGCTCTAAAAATGCTGAACAGAGGGCCCCAGTCTGGTGATGAAAGCTGTTTTTGACAGTAAAAGCTGAGTAAAAACAACACAAATTCATTTTTAGGAAGGTGTGTGAGAAATTAATGGTGGAAATACTTATCCCCACAAAAATTGCTTATCTACAGATATATAAACAATATAATTTCAAGCTTTGCATTGAGTGTTTCCTTGAATAGATTAATTTTCCTGAGGTATTTTGGTAAGCCATAAGGCAGTAACATTGAAATGACACTGTTCTTGGTGAGCAAGACTCTTCTTTCACGTTATATTAGGTCAAAACTTAGGATAAAACCATAAACTTCTCATAGAGCATTTCCATTTTGGCATAAGTAACCTACAGAATGAAATTTTCATGCTCTGGAGTAGGCCATGGGAAAGCTTCAGGAATATAGGAGATTTTGTTACATGCTTATTAAAAAATCCTTACATTTATCTAGCAAATGCAGTAAGACTCTCAGAGTGCTTTCACAAATCTTAAGCTCCTCAGAACTCTGTGAACTAGGTAGAAAGTATCTCTTGAGTTGCTCAAAGCTTTCCAGTCAAATATTTTATTTGCTGGAAATGTAGATTTAGGTGGCTTCTGGATTCAAGCTTGGTTTATATAATTGCTTGCATTGAAAACTGTATGTTATGAGAAACTGTATGTGAGACTGTTTTCAAAAACTGGAATTTAAGAAAAAATGTATAAAATTAAATGAAACTCTCGTTGGTTTTGAACAAAATGCATCTGGGCAATTTCTACGATATCAGGAATAAAAACAAGATAAGTTAGAAGTCATAAAAGATTATTTTCATTGTTCAATTTGATGAATGAAATTAAAAAGAAAAGGACACTGATTGTTACTGCTCACTTGTGGATAAGTGAACTCAAACCTTACATGTCATTATGTGACATAGCCAAAAGCAGGGGCAAAGGCAAGGATGAAATGAAGATTTTACTAGCTGGTTGGTCTCCTGGGTGGTTTGCTGTTGACTCGGAAATCACCACGTCCTTCACAGTAATGAGTGCTGGGTCCTGAATATCTAGCGTTTTGTTTTCCTTCAGGGTACAACAATAGCAAAATAATTCTCTGCCAGTGCTAGGTGGATGCTGCATCATGTTTGTGATTACAGCAGTGGCACAAGCTGTCTACGTGCCATCTCAGCAAATTGCTGCTTTATTAATCATTCCTCCAGTATGGAGTAGCGCAAACTCACTTATTCTAGCCAGGCAATCTTATTTCTCTGATGTTTTATCAAACATTTGATCAGAGTAAGTGTAGCCAGGTAGCAGCAATGCTTATAGCAAGTACTGCAAGGTAACTTCAAAAGGTAACTTTGCTTAAGAACTTTGCAACTGTTGTTTAAAATCTGTTCTAATACTTTCCCAGGAGTACTTGTTTGCTTCTGGAATTATGCTAAGCATTCCTGAATACTACTTGTACTGAGATTCTGTCTACTTTACGGGAGGAGAAAAAAAAAAGAGAAAGAAAAGGAGGCTTTTGCTCTGCAGTTAGATCTCTCATTTGTGGGCATCTCCCTACACACTCCTGCCTATTCAACCCATGTGTGTGCTATTGTGATGCACTTACATACAGTCTTGCTGATTTTGGTGAAGCAAAGGGTCTCCAAAGCTGTGCAGCAGTCACCATGTCTTCTGTGGCAAGCTTTAAGTTTCAAACCACTTGTAAATAAGCAATTTTTTCTCCATTTCATAAAATATAGTTGTTGCTTCTTCTTGAGATATGCTTCTATTGGAAAGGGGGAAGAGTTAGCTTTGAAGGAAATTACAGTAAGAGAGAAGTTGATGAATCAGTTTTCTGTTTGCTTCCATCAGTATTCATCACATATTTTATGTCCCACCAAACCTGCAAACTAGCAGCAATAACATTGCGACTGCCAACTTGCTAACTCTCACCTAATCTATCCCTGGGCCTCTTCATCTACTTTTTATCACACTTCACCTCATTCTGTTTATAATCAGGTTTACTGCAAAATGTGAAGCTCGTTAGAACTCTATGACAAGATCATGTCCAAATATTACCCGTATTTAATCTAAGATAAATATGCACATTTGGATGTGCATAAATGTGATGTGCATCCCTGCTGCAGTATAATATGCAGTGAGAACATACTGCATCTGGTTAAATCTAAGCAATTTAAGCGACCATAAATATTAAATGTGAGCAATATATTAGCATAAGTCTTAGGAAGATTCTTTTTCTTTGCAAAGCTACAATGATAAGTGTTTCAGAAGTGCAAATTAGCAAATTAGAGGCTTAAGGAGTCACAGAGGCTACTTATGATGCTGTCTGTTCACTGAAAAAGAACTAACGGTGGATGCATTTTCTTCCTGAGCAAACGGACTGTGTTATGCTGCTTCCATCTACTACTCTGCAGCCTTGATTTTATGCACCTTTGGAAGTTTAAAAAAGAATTAGACAGAAAACCAGAAAGAGGCTTTCTGCTGTTTTTGCTGTCTGTTGGAATTTTAAGTGAAAATTCCACCAATATTCCACAATGGAGAGGCTCAAATTAAGGAGATTTGCTGACTGTTAAAGTTCAATTTTCGCATCAGAGGGAGCAGCAGTGTGACACGCTTTGCATCACAGCGGTGCTGTTTTGGCCAAGCTCCAAGTGAGCAAGGGCTGACTTAGATCTCAGTGGGTGGTAGTTATTACACATTTTGGGGAGGCTATTTAAAACTGGCATGTGAACTAGTTCTATCAGAGAGGAAAAAGTACAGGTAGTAAAGTCACCCTGTGACATCTGCCATCCTGCTGTGGGTTAACATACAGAAATTGAGCTGTCTGAAGCACAGAGCCATTCAGGAGAGGGAAATCAAACAAAACAAATTGGAGATAATTTGATATTGCTAAAATTAGAACTGTCACACCAAGAATTCCTATGAAGTAAAAGTTGTAAAGGGGCTTCTGCTGTGACTAAGCGTTTGGCAAAACAATAAAATAGCTGCAGGCCATGACAGAATGATTATTTCTACTCTTTAAATGCATTGAAGCTACTGAGTAAGCCTTGTGAGATACAGTCTTGAAAATGATGACCATTCCTCATTAAATGGATGTCTACAAGACAAATTTTCCCTAGATTTTCAATTTTTTGGAAGAATAAATGTTGACACAACTAAGATCAGGTGACATTTTTTTGAAAACAAATGAGTTTATGGTTGTATAATGTCTGGAATCATCTTCAAATATAAACTCTCAAATATAGACAATGGGATATAGGGCCAGAAAGAGAACTACTGCTTCACTGATGCTGATCAAAATCAACTTCTAAATACAATTGCTGTAGAATGTTTAAAATATTCAAAATACTTCAGGTCAAAAACCATAAAAGAAACATCAGTTGTCCTAAGGATTTCCATTTACTCCCTTTTTATTGAAGTTACTGTGAAGTAACTGCATTAACTCAGATAGTAGCCTATAGTGCATCTACACCAAGAAAAATACTTTATTTAAAATAAATTACTGAGGATTGATGATATTGACTATTAAGGGGAAATCTTTTGTTGTACTTTTGCGTAGTTTAACAGCAGAAAAGCTCTATGCTTATCTGTACATCCCAGAGTCATACTGTTATTATAAATAACATTTTACAAAATCTTTTCATAAAATCTCTGTAAACATGAAAACCAAACAACCTCTTTGATCTTAAAGGGATCCAATCTCATGAGCTGCAGATGACAACTGTGATATTTGTTGATAGCAAGGACTACCTCAAAGGAGATGATGTAACAAGCTGTGGTGCTAATTGACATAATAATTGATGAATAGTAGTGATTCCACTGAGAGAATGAAAAATGTAGTAAATTGCATGAAATAATTATAAAAAAAATTGGTAGTGTATAGGTTCTTGTAAAATAATCTGTTGGAGCAGACACATTTTTCTTTATGAAGATGACAGGTACCAAGACTATTGTAAGTAATAGTAATAAAATGTAACTGGATGTGAATTTGGCTAGCAATCATAGGAAGTGTTGGAGACAGTAACATGAATCTAGTAATTGATAGCTGTTTCAAAAGTGTAGCCATTATGAGAAGTTGAATGTCAATGTCAGTATAGTAGTATAAATATAGACCTGCATTTTTCTACTGAAAATCTCAGCAAATGGTGTAAAAATATAATGACTATCAATAAATGCTTCAGCATAAACACAACTAGTTTTGGCAGATACCAGCTTTAATTGCAGCCAACAACACAGTGCAAACTCATGGTGTGCAGAGTCATCAGCTATCCCTAAATAGGCGATATTACTGTTTATGTAGGAAATAAGAGCTAGAAATCCTTAGAACAGATTGTCATGGTTTTATGATTTTTGGTTAGTGCGAGAGGTAGCAGGATCGTTGCCTGCATTCTCCCCCCAAAGGACTTTGCGTTCAGAGAGGAGATAAAATTCCTGGCATAGTCATGGAATTGGGCCGAACCAGCTCTAAGCTGTTGAGACAGATGCTCTTCTTTGAGCAGATACAACAAAAATCCTGAGAAAGAAGCCCCTAAAAATTTGGAAGAGGAAACAAGACTGCCCATTTTTCCTAACCTATCTGCAGATTCAAAATTAAAACTTACGAGGAACTTGGATTTACAAAATAGCTGATTAAAGTGCATAAGTTGGCAGCACTGACTTTCATCATCACCTTTTTGAAGAAAGGAAAGCTAACAAGAATAGAATAAATGCTCTAGTACTATCTACTACATTTCAAGTACCATATTTACCTCGCAAACTTTCTTTGAATGAGAACATCCAATGGTTATATGGAGTCATCAGGTTGTATGAGCTTTTCTCTGATGTTGCTGTTTCTTCCTCAGAGAGCAGGAATTGGATAGAAATTTGACCATGTAGGTGTTATGGAATTTGTGAGGATAATCCTTCCTCTACTTAGTGGCAAACTTCTTAAAGTGATTGAATTTCCTGAATATAGAGTCCTTTATTTCACTGATAATAATTGCACAGATTTCTGCAACCAGATAATTCTGTCATTTGCAAATAATTATGCAGCAGGGAGGAAATCTTATGAATGCCTGGTAGCATGTCTGATAGCAATCATACTATAAAACTCACGGAGTTCGTGACACTTCAGTTTTGTTATACTGTGTATATTAGATTCTATTTCTATATAATCAAGACCATTCCAGTAGTGTTGAAACACTGCTGAATTACACAGTATGTTCACAGTTAAGCCTTTCACTTTTAAGGTGCTATTCCAATAGAACTGGGCACGCTCATAACCTATAGGGGTGCTCTTTATGCTGGATATTTAATCTTTATTAATCTTTCATTATCTAGTGGGATTTATGTCTTGTGTCAGATGCAGGGATAGAATGTAAGCAGTTCTTACACATATGGAACATGAACAGGCTAGAAAAGAGCTATGTAGAATTTACATAGAATGTAATGTATTATAGAATGTAGAATGTATTAAAGTTAGCATAAATACACAATGTAATCAATTCCATGTTCGGCATCTAAGCCAAGTATATCAAGGAGTTTAACCTTTCTTAGTCCAATTGTTCCTTCTATTTATTACTTAGCATTTAAATAACACTTTTGGTGGGAACGTAACCATGTGTAAAAAATCCTCTCACAACTACTTTTAAAATGTTTTTTAATCTACTTGGATTTTCAGGATATAAATTTTATTATATTTTCACATATTGATAATAACATCATTTGATTTTTTTTATACCTGATATTATAAGAAGTTCTAGCTGTGTCATTCTGAATCAGCAAAGTATTTCAAATGGAGGGTTTTGTATTTTCTTTTTTCTATAAAGCATAAATAAAGAGAAGCTTTTTGCATACGAGAACTAGTAAGTTGTCAATAATGCTATTCTTATAGTGCTTTTTCAGTGGTTTGTGAAAATATGGTAAACTTCATTATTTTTAACATTTTGATCATTTAAATGATATCAGCCTAGGATAATATGATTGGTGTTGATTCTTTCATATCCTTTAATAAGGAATATTTTATATCCATGCACAATGTTTGGCATCTGATTGAAGTCTCTCCAGATTTCCTTCATTAAATGCTGCATGAGTGTTTTACATTACATGTATTTGTCTGCTGTAATTAATATTGGCTGTATTTTCAGCAATAAAACATTGACAATTAGCAATGATTTCTAATGTCATCTTAATGTTGATATGCTGCAGATAGTAATGGTAGCTATCAATCACAGTTCTCACTGAAAATTTTTCGTTTATTCTTAAAAAAAGAAAAAGTGAAATACTCCCTTGTTTAATAATTGCAAACCTATGCTAAATCTTCCAGATCATGAAATAGGTGATCCATTGATTACAAAGGGATTCAACGGGATTTGGGTCGCACCTCTACTGACTTAGGTGTGTTTTCAAGGAACCAGGAAGTGTGAGACATTGAGAGCACAGAGACAAAGCACAGATTTGCCCTCGTAAAAGCTAGGAAAAGGAAAGTTCCCCTTAAGTGTGTGTGTTGTCAGTGAAGAACAAAAAACTTTTTCTCAGTGTTTGTTTAAATAGTGTTCACAAAAGGAAAATTTGCTGTGTGTCTTTAACAAACAAATTGAACAGTAACTAAAAATATCTCAGTAGGCCTCATTGGCATATGTATTGGATGGAAAGAGAAACAATAGAAAGGTTCTTGAATATTTGACAACCAGTTGAGCTTGAGGCTGCCAAAATATACTGTTCTATGTTGCATAATCATCTGTAAGAAGATAGGAGCCCTGAGAGAGTGTTCACTACTGAACATCCTACATGAGAGTGAAAGAAACAAAAGTAGAAATAAATATAAGATGACAAAGCTTAGACTCAGAAATATGTTCAAATCTAGTATTAAAGTTTTAGAATTGCGGTTTTCTTGAGTAGGATCTACTTTTGGGATAAGTTCCGCTGTGCAAAAATGGTACTCCAGTTAATACACCAAGAATATGAAAATAAAGTTTGCAAAGAATATTAGAGGATGAGAGAGATTCCAAAAAATTTTCTGAGAAATATAGATGTTTTTTGACTAATTATAGCATTAGATGAAAATATTTGAATTAAGAAAGGTTTAAACCAAAGACACTTCCTTCACTCTGTACCAAAATTTGATTTGATTCGTTGTTTGAATATATGACAGCTAGATTTTACATTTTTATGTACTTATTTCATAGGGATTTCTACTAAAATTGATTATAAAATAGTTAGTGTTCTAGATGTGAAATGCACAAACAGTTCATAAGTCATTAAGCCCATAAGTTATACTATTGGATTTAAAAATATGTACTTTAAATTACCTGAAAAACACCTCAAGAGTGTAAAAGTGGGGAAATACTGTTTTTTTTTCCACTGACACTAATAAGAGACAATACCTTGACTTATACAACCTTCTTTTCTAGTACCTTAATATTGTCATGTCTACAATAACACCACACATAATAGCTAACCATATATACTGATGCTGTTCCTCTCCTGTGAGAATGAAATGGCTCGATATTTATACACATTACGTTTTCTTTATATATTTGTTTTTCTTATTTTGAAAATTAAAATAGAAGCATTCTTGTAAAAAAAAGAAAAAATCTGTTCTTCCATCACGTCGTACAGTCAATGACTTCTTATTTTTTTGATGTGGCATGTAGATGCATGTGTAAAATACATTAAAGATCTTTTGTTTACTGCATCATGAAATTAAAAAGCATGCAATCTCTGTAATTACATTGTCCTTTGCCGTCTCTTTAAAAAAGAAAAAGACTGTGTTCAAATTTTCTCCCTGTTTTATTTGCACCCTATTAACAACTGTTACTAGAGCTTTAATTATGCCCCTGTGATTGCAGAGATGCGGCTGACTTGTGTCATTTTCCTCCCAGGGGATGCTTTATAATTACCAGCATCCATCGTGGCTGCCTGTAAGCTGATGCTTTTTTATTACCAGTTCAATAATCACTGCATCCTTGTGAACATCTGCTCTACAAGCCATGCATCGGAGGTCCCAATGCCTGTCACTCGATGCTCCCTTGCTGTGGCAACCCCTTTGCCCTCACCTTCAGTTTATATCTAATTTGCTTAGCAGAAGCTTCATCCAGATTGCCTCACAGGAACACAATTAATGCTTCAGATTTGCAAACAAAGAAATTTTATCCCTATCCCTATTTCTCTTTCTTTCTTTCTTTCTTTCTTTCCTTCTTTCCTTCTTTCCTTCTTTCCTTCCTTCTTTCCTTCTTTCCTTCTTTCTTTCCTTCTTTCTTTCCTTCTTTCTTTCCTTCTTTCTTTCTTTCTTTCTTTCTTTCTTTCTTTCTTTCTTTCTTTCTTTCTTTCTTTCTTTCTTTCTTTCTTTCTTTCTTTCCTTCTTTCTTTCCTTCTTTCTTTCCTTCTTTCTTTCCTTCTTTCTTTCCTTCTTTCTTTCCTTCTTTCTTTCCTTCTTTCCTTCTTTCCTTCTTTCCTTCTTTCTTTCCTTCTTTCTTTCTTTCTTTTCTTTTTTTTTGGTCTTATTATCTTAATGTCATATCCTATAATTTGTATTCACAGCAGGGTGAATCAATATAAATCCAGAAAAAAATATCTATTATTTGCTTGTTTATCTAGCTATATAATGAAAAGTATATAAGTGGTGAGGATTTTTTTCTCCATTAGTATCCATAGAGAATTCTCAAATAAAAGATAAGTTTTAAGGCTTTCAGCATATATTTTTTTACATAAAATTTGCAGAAAACAAGAAAATATTTTTCTACAGAAGTACTATTCAATGCAAAAAATCAAAAGGCGGGAAATCTACCTCTTTTATAGCTACATTATTGCTTACATTTATATTTATGTAGAAGTACATAAAGTCTGAGTGAATGCATTTTAGTGAATGAGGATTATTGCTAGTTGCGGATACAGGTCATGTAGAGCTATCCAGAGCAGTGGGTAATACCATCAGGTAACTTGTCTAGTTGTCTCTGTAAGTTAAGTGATGATGAAGGCTTTAAGCCACACAGACTCTTGTCGCTATTTATTTTTATACTGGCCTACCTCATCGTGCCTTCCATAGCCTGGCAGTGCACAACAGACCTTTGAATGAAATGTACTGAATGCTTTATGGTACAGAATCAGTAATGTTAGTGTTACTTCCTAAATGTTACTGAAATTTTTCATCTAACATAGAAAAATTTGTAGGCTAGAGAACACGGATACTGTATATCAGAAGGAGCCATTTTGAAAAGCAGTAAAATGCTGGTTGGAAGGACACACTTCTTACTTTTGGACAATTCTCAATAGTTTCTGGTACATTCAGCTTTATTTCTTGTTGATTAGAGCTACATCATATAATAATACAATCACTGCTTGCGACTTGTATTTTGCTGTGATTCTATAGTAATGTTCTACATATCTAAATATTAAAAGGCTTGAATGTAGCTTTCAGAGGGCTTACTAAAAATCCTGTGAGCTAGTTCAAATGACTATACCTATGACTTCTGTGCCCATGATAGGCCTGAATTACCATCACAAAAGAGAAGAGAGAGAATCCTTAGAACTGCATAGTAGTTTAGTGGGATTTGAAGTTGAGGGTGAGTTAAGGAGGCATTTGTGTGCACTAAAAGGTAAATGCTACTTCATAACATCTATCTAAACCCTGCAATACATGACCTGTCTATGCATCTGTCAAAATTTTCAACAGATGATTTGTTAATATACTCTTTATACTGGTACTAGATGAGAGAGAGAGAGTTGAATTATCTGTCTGAATGCTTCCTGATAAAAATTAATAAATACTTTTTGGTGGGGGGGCATATTTAATTCTTGATACTTTACAATTGCTGTGATGGCCTCATTAAAAATTAACAGTGAAGATACTGTAATGTACTCTTTTGGTCAGAAGTCAGAGGGCTCTTTACTATAAAATAAAAGCTATCCTAACATCTCTCTACCTTTAGGTCCACTGCTAAGAGCAAAAGAGAGGAAGAGTCCAGCTGCTTCCCCTTAAAATTACATTGGTAAGTCAGCAGTTTCATCACAAAGAACAGGAAGTGCACAGCCAAGATTTTCTACCTTCTCTAGCAGAAACATCTAGAAGGGTGCAGCATACCTATATCAAATATGCAAAAATATACATGGCTGCTGCTGGTGACACTTAAATCTACCATTGTCTTTATTAGGCTCTCTCACCACTTCTCACCAATATTTTCCAAAGGGAGAATGGTGTTATCAGAACAAGACAGTCTTAAAGAAACAATTTCCTATTCTGTCCTGAACCGTGCTGAGGCTGACAAGTTGAAAGTACCTCTTCTTCACTGAGCAGTATTGCACTGCTCAGCTGAAACTTTATAGTCTTCTGAGTTAAATAAAGCAGAGAAAGAATGATTACATTAACTTATTTATTGGAAGTCCTTGTCTGTATGACATTTAACACTTTTTATAGACTGTAAAGTACAGAGTTTAGTCAGCTAGTTACTCTACTTGAATGGTTTTTCATTCTGTGTTCTCCAGGATTAAACATCCTCCAGTGCTTCAGTGCCATCCATAGATGCCAACATCAGTATCTCTATCATAGGATACAGATTGTTTTTTATAAAATTTAATGCTCTATTCTCCTCTGTAAGATTCTTTAAATTAGATTACTCTTGCATAATTTTGCCTTTGTGGTAGATGCGCTACGTGGTTAAAAGGGATTTATCTCTCAGACCAGAAGGGTTTTTTTTAAGATTCGTGGTTTTTTTTCCTTTGTCTTCATATTTCTTGGACACACTCCTTTACTGTCTTTTAATCTGTCCTCCTATACTGAGCTGATTTTACTATGACTGTAACACATTTTCTTAGAAGTCCTATAGATAAGGTCAGATTTTCAAAAGATATAAATACCATTGAAATCAGTTGGTCTGAAGAAATAAATAGTGATGAAATGATGATAGATGAATTATCACAGTAATTTCAGGAAAATGTTTTAAAGGCAATTACCGGATTTGTTAATTCATCTTTTCCCATCAGAACTAAGAATTTGAAACAAATTCCAAACTAGAATCAGCTTCAATAGCACAATAAGGAACTAATGTATCTCAGAGAATCATGAAGAGTCATTTATCTATCTCGAAATAATTTTCGAGTATCCAGATACAAATCTTTAACACTCAAAGGCATTTCTGGTATCAAAGACTGGCTAAGAAACCAGAATTTGTTTTGATCACTTACAAATAGTAATGGAACCAGATAAGCAAACTAATGCATGCAACATCTGAAAGAAAGCCCAAAGAAAATCTATATTTCTTTTAC
The DNA here is from genome assembly GCA_016647715.1 of Pavo muticus. NCBI lineage: Eukaryota > Metazoa > Chordata > Aves > Galliformes > Phasianidae > Pavo > Pavo muticus. The sequence goes on along the minus strand of JACDJE010000623.1, from coordinate 152,647 downwards.
CATATAACAAAAAACAAAATTGGTAAATAAATAAATAAATCATATTTTTAAGTCTGAATAAATGTTTTCCTAACTTACAAGAACTAAATCTATTTTTAAGTTGAAATTACTCCTTTTGTCAGAAAACTGAGACATCTTTCAAGCCATCCACATCTCTGCAAAACATTAGAAAGTGTTGTAATCTGAAGTATATAGAACACAAATGTTACATTCTTTGAATTATTCATCCATTTTAAAGATCATTCTATATGTTTGTTTTTCTTCATTAGAAAATCATCAATTATGGGAAGAAAAGTACAGAGCTTTATTGCTTTTCTTCTTCAGTCTGCACTGCATTACTTCTGTCTTAAATTGAAAAATACTTTCCAGCTAAATATATGTTTCAATATAACTTAAAAACAATGAGATTTGTCAAAGTTGCTCTGTATCTGAAGCAATTCTTGTAGAATCCATTATCCATAGAAGCCGATGAGAATTCTTCCAGCTTTTCAGAGCACCCTTAATCAGGTACCAGGAACCAGACCAAGAAACACGTACATGTGGCGGATTCTGAGGATACATGTAAGTTAGGTTCTGTAAAAACTCAGATACAAGAAACCATTCACATGAACATATAAAATATCTTCAAGAAGAAACCGTTCTATGTTAAAGCACCAACACCAAAAAAACCCAAATCACTTGCAATAAATCAATTAAAAACCAAACAGTTTTACTGATGTTGCGGAACTGGAACACAGGAAATTTATAATGTGTCTTTTTAAAAAAATAAAAGATGATTTGGGAGGAGAAAGGGAAGCATTCCAAGAAACAGAGATTAATTATGGCAATGCCCTACCTGGAACTTGAGAAACAAGCAAATTACATTTTCTGAAGAAAATAAACTTCCATCTATCTGTTTTTTAGCGAGAGGAGAATACTAACTTTGCCTTCATATTTTCACAGCCTTTCTGTTATTTTCTTTCTTCTCTTTTTCACNCCCCAAAAAAAAAAAAAAAAGAAATATCTAGGAGTTCTAAAATCAATTGAACACAGTGTTTCACAGAGATGCTGACTTACTCTTGTCAATGGCTAGCCTTCTGAGAGTCAAAGAATTCTGCCAGTTCCTTGAAGCCTCTTACTGTTTAAAGACACCACAAACCACTTAGCAGTACACCTAACTGTTCCCCCCAAACCTCAAATCATTACACACAAACAGAAAGCTATTATTTCAAAAAAATCTACTCCATTTTCTTGTATGTTATCTTTTCCAGAAGAGTAATCTCATTTTTCCCTTACTGTAAAAATATCATTTTTGAGTATTCCTTTTCCTTAAAGTGCCTGAGATTAGCAGCTTTTTTAGAGTTATGTTATTAGGTTGCATATTTGCAAACTGAAAACGTGGCAGAAAGATCAAGGGCCATCAGTATAGATAAAAACTCTTAACTCTTTTTCTGCTAGTCATGTCTTTTTATTGTTTGTTTAACTTACCACTAAAATCGACAGATGGTAGGAATATTCTTCATTTGTTTGATCATACAAATGTATTTTATTAGATTTGCCTATGAACTGATGACAATTCAATGTTTCACAGAGAAATCATAGACTTCTATGAATTTTTATATGCATAAGCTTATGTACATAAATACAGGTTAGTTTTTGCTGAAACCAGCAGTGCTTAGCTTTTACATTCTCTACTCACAATTGTAGTTTCTCATGGCTTAGAACAAACAAAATTTGAAGCATACCATAGCAGACTTTTAGCAGCCTTGAAATGTTTTCATCATTAACAAGCTCTGATGGCAGATTCACATTGATTTTTCCTTCATTTTTCTGTGTCCTTTTATTTGACAAACTTCTGAAGGACAGTAGTGCTATAAACCTATAATCCAGTTTTATGATATAAAATGGGCAGTAGATTTTAGAAACTCCTCCTTTTTTGCGTATGTATGTGCGTTTAGATAGAATGTTTACTAAAATGAACCAACTCAAATGCACCATAATTGTTACTGATAGGAATTAAACAGGTCCAATCCCATACTAAACAAAGTTGCATGAAATACTAACATTTTAAATTGAAAATTAAACCAAAGATAGTCCTGGGAAATGTGAAAAGTGAATTATTAGCCTTGTTATTTTTTTCACTGAACAACTCAAATACCTCAATCTGGGTAAGTAAATGGATTTTGATATTAATTGTCAACCACCCAAGAGAAATAAGTGTAAAGTCGCTTACATACAAATCTTCTCCTATACCTCTTCATACTTGCTCAAATGAGCCTGTCTAAAGTACATACTTGTATAACATAAAAACATTTCATTTTTTAACAGCAGTATTTAAGATGATAGTAATGCTTTTTAAACCTTCTGAAAATGGGGTATCCTACCATTTCTCATACAGAAAGTTACACAGTGCCACTAGCATGCAGAATCACTTGCCATGATACTGTGCTCTGGGTAAGTCAAAAGAATGGTATGTTACATGTTAAAATAAATCTTATCTTTATATACAGAACTACTAGTAGACACTGTGCTGTAAACATAATCCCGGATACCAATTATCCCAGAATTTTTAATTGTTATGGATCTTTTAGAACCTGGTAGAAACTACTGTGAGAAAATCCATTAAGGAAGAGATTCTATCACTGGAGATGTTTGTGTAATTTATATAATATGCCAGGTTGTAATATTATTGTAAAAATACAGTATAATAATTTATTGTAATTGGTTCAATATATATTTGGATGGTAAAATAAAATTTTTGTGTAAATGCACTGCAAATATAAATATATTACATATTTCTATTTTTCTTGAAAACTGAAAACAAAATTATATGGATTTTTAATGCAGGGGAATTTGTTCTCACAAAATTGTTTCTAAACAGGAAGGTTACAGTGGTGGAGGAAAAGACTGAAGATTACCAGCATCATTGTTCTGTTTCAGAAATAGAGAAGTTTAAAAAAATCCTTTGAAAGAGAAGGAAGTTACGTATCCCATCTGGAAATATGAGATCACAGTGGTAAAGAATGAAGATTTGCTGCTAGAGAAGTATAGAAATTTTTATCTTTTTTTTTTTTTTTTTTTTTTAATAGAACTGTCTTTCTAAATAGCATGACATTTTCTGGCTCTAAAGAGCCTGTCAAATTCCAATTCATGTAATTATATTGTTACCTACTCTCTGCGCTTTCAAATACTTTCATGATTCTTATTTCATATCCTGTCCAGAACTATTGAAGGTTTATGTATTAACAGCACATACGTTCTAAATAGAGTTAAGTGACTTTTTTTTTTTTTACCAAAGTCATTGTCTAACGTCTAGATTCATGCAAACTAAAATTAATCTAATTTTTCCCAGATTACCTGCCAAAGAAATTTAATTTAAGAAATATGACTTAAAAAATTCTTTTCTTGTTAAATTAGACATTGCATTTGACTCAATGATTCTTTTTCAATTTTATGGTCCACTGAAACTTTTGTGATTAACATATTTAGAATGAATGATGAATCTATTATTTAAATAAATAGAATAAATAGAATATTATAAAATATTAAATAAATAGATTATCCGTCTACAAGGGCTGCTCCAAGCTGCCTCATGTCTTATCATGTTGGCCCACAACATCAGAGGTGGATGTTGGTGGTATGGCAGTAAAGGCTGAACCTTTCTGCCAATATTCTGTTACATTTTGTTGTCATGCAATACATGGTATCTGAGGGGAACTCTGACAAAATGGCATCTGACATGGAATATTTTCCAAGCAAAGGTGTGCAGTTGAATTCCTCCATGTGGAAAGAATTTTACCTATTGACATTCATCAAAGCTTGCTGAACATTTATGGAAACTATATGGATATTTATGGATGTGAGCACAGTGAGGCAGTGGATGGTGCTTTACAGCAGCAGCAGCAGTGACAGTAGGTCACCTCCGCTGGTGCAAATTTTTATGAGCGTGACATACATGCAGGCTATTGTTCATTTCTGGTGAAAAATGCATGTCTAATCATGGTGTCTATGCTGAAAAATAGTCTTTTGTAGCTGAAAATTCACTTTACAAATAGTGTTACTGTGCTTTTGTATCAGTTATAGTTTCCATGGAAATAAATAGGAGGTGTTACTTTTGCAGTGACTGATGTACATATGGTTTCAGCAGGCAATGAAATGCTCTCAGTGGATTATTTGCAATTTTATGGCATCAGAGATAATACCTGGCAAAGGACTGAAGCCTAATCTGAAAGGTGAGACGGACACTTGCCTTGCTGTCCAGCTGAAATGAGAGACAATTTCCCCTGCAGTTGTGGTACTGCTGGAAAGCGGAAACCCGTTGGACTCTTCACATGCTTTTATCTAAATAAGGCTTAAATGGTGAAATGTGTTCACACAGCTCCAGTTCTAAGCATACAAAACGCTATGAATGTAAATAGCAAAGAAACACTCAGATTTGGTGAAGTCAAAGTTTTCCTCTGTTGTACTGAGATACAGGACACCACAATAGGCCTGATGGCAGTTAAAGTGTAGCAACAGTTAGGGTATGCAATCAGCTGGCACCAGCCTTCCTTTTCTAGGGACCTGAAGTTTATAGTTGAAGGCAGTCAGATGTGAAAATATAAATCAACTGCTGGACCAGAGAAATTCAGGCCCAGACTAACAACAGAGTTCATGTTATTTTAAAATAATTCTGTACTATATCAGTCTTATAGCACAGATTTCATCTAAAATATATTCAGAAAGCAAATCAGCAAATTGTTCTCTCTTTCAAATGCTACTAAGAGAGTCAACATTTTAAATAATGAAAACAAACAAACAAACAAAAAAAAACAACCCAACCTTACAATTCATAGAATCTCAGAATCTTAGGGGTTGGAAGGGACCTCCATAGATCTTCTAGTCCAACCCACCTACTAAAGCAGGTTCCCTACAGTAGGTTACATAGGAAAGCATCCAGGTGGATTTTGAGTATCTCCAGAGAAGGAAACTCCACAACATCTCTGGGCAGCTTGTTCCAGTGCTCTGTCATCCTCAAAGTAAAAATGATTTTCCTCCTGTTGCTCCATACAGGACCACTCAAAAATCAGACCATATGTCTGAGAGCATTGTCCAGATCCTTCTTGAGCTCCAGCAGCTTGGTGCCATGACTATTGCCCTGGAGAGCCTGTTCCAGTGCACAACCACCTTCTGGTGAGGAACCTTTTCCTGATACCCCACCTGACCCTCGTGAGGAGCTGTAGGCCATGACTGGGCCTCCCTCAGTCTCTTCTTTTCTGAGCTGAACAAACCAAGGGACCTCAGCCACTCCTAAGATGTCTTCCCCTCGAGACCCTTCACCATCTTTGTAGCCCAGTGAGGGTTACAAAGTTTTAGCAGCAAATACACTCCATGTGTGATCTCTCTCATCTAATGCCATTTTCTCACTACTAGATATGCCATGTAACCAGATCAAAAATCAATTCGAATGTAGCCACAACAAATGCATATGTCAAACGTATATCATTAAAAAATAATCATGATTGAAAAAGTCTAGAGTGAAACTATGTGTAATTGCTAAGTTTTGAAGAAGCAACCATTAAAAAATATTCTTTGTTCGCTTTAAATCATGAGAGATTATTTGTAGGATATTTTCCTCTTATTTCTGTATTTCAGATATCTTACTGATCATATCAGCTCACTTCCATTTTCTAAACCATAATTCAACTTAGCATAAAAGAAACCTCAGATCTTACCAGTTCTTTTCTGTTCTCAGATTTAAGCAATTCTGCTTTGACCTTGTTTGCCATCAGCGAAACAAGCAACACGTTCTAAGAGCTGCTATTCCAGAAAGAATCAGTACAGAAAGAGTACAGTACTTTCATGCTTGCTTCCATTAGATTGTAGTTTCTTCTAAATTGTATTTTGGTAACTAGTTAAATGTGTGGATATACATAGTTGCGCCTAAAGTAATGCCTCCTATTTATTTCCATGGAAACTATACAAACTGCACAGTAATACTATTTAATAGAGCAAATTCTCAGCTACAAAATAATATTCTTCAACATTGTTGCCACTGTTAACTATGAATTTTCACCAGCAATGAACAAGAGCCTGCATGCCACACTCATAAAAATTTGCACAGCCATCCAGAACATGGCTTGTTTTTTGTGTCACTGTTGTCACTGCTGATATGCATCATCCACACCTCACTATGCTCGCATCCACTACTTGGTCACCATAAAAGCTCAGCAAGTGTCAATGAACATCAGTGGGTGCCATTTTTTTCACATGGAGGAATTCAGTGTTACATCTTTGCTTCATACGCACTTCCATGTCAGATGCCTTTTTGTCAGATTGCCCCTCTCCTGCCATCTGTTATACGGCAACAAAATGTAGCAAAATATTGGCAGGAAGGTTCAGTCTCTACTGCCATACCAGCAACATCCACCTCTGATGTTGTGGGCCAACATAATTCTATAGGAGGCAGTACTTCTATGAACTTCTGAATCTTTCAGAGTTGGCATCAATGCTAATTATATATCACGTGCTCTTTTGTGATCTATGCATTTTTTTAAGAAGAAAACAGGGACACCTCTACCACTTTTCTGGAAATAAACTGATAGGAATTGCAATCTAATTTGGAAGCTTGCACTTTCACAATGTGCTCTTCTCCAAATGTTATCTTCTCCAAGGATTTTGAGCTAGAATGGGAAGTAAGTATTGTATCTCTATGGGTAACGTGTTTGAGAACTAAAGATTTCCGGGTATTTCCAGATACAGTGTTTTCTTCTACAGCTTGCAGGAAAAATGGGCTCACTGGAGTCTGTCAAGAGATATGCTTTTAAGAAACATTGTTTTTGATGTATCAGTATTTTCCCCCAAACATCAGTTTTCTGAAAAGTGCCAGCCAACATCATTGTTGATGATCCCATTACATCATAATCCCTGGTGTCCTTAGTTCTGGTACTCTGTCCTCCTGGTTCACAAGGTACTGACTGCTGTCTCTTCTGTTGATGATTAGTCGGGACAAATTTTCTGAGAGAGGAAGTGCCACAAGGTGATTTACTGTCTGACAGAAAATTGATCATAAAAGTACAATACAGTTTTTACTATGGGTGTATTCTCCATTTAAGAATGTGCACGTCTGGCTACAGAGACTCTATCTGGACTTTCTGTTGTGTGGAGGCTCACACTGTATGTTATCTGTACATCCTGGAAACTCTGATATTTGGGAAAACGTATCACTTCTTATCAGCTATCATGAGAAAACACATAAATATTACTGATTTCAGAGTAATTGTGCGTCCTTTAAATTTTTGGGATCATCGCCAATTTGTTTTGCAATAACTTGAATCACTCTGTTTGAATGGTATGTTGATTTCTTTTAATGGGAACAGGTCTGTCTCCTGAGCTCATGGGGAGATGGTAAATAAGTCTTGAGCCCCTCAGTGTTAATCTGAGGCTTCACTGCAATGCATTTACTAAGGACAAGAGACTGCACCATAACTTTGACATCTACATTTGGATGTGTGTACCAAGTAGCCTGCATGGAAAGCCCCACTAATGTTGAGGACCAGTTCAAGTGTGTAGTGCATAGAGAACAGATACAATGAAAAAACCCACATTAAAGAAACTTTAATTGCATACTAGGTGAATAATGCTGAGTTAGGTCAATTTGGGAAAGCTTATCGTCTCATTCTCACAATTCTATTATGTATAAAATGGAACTCACGTTATTGTTAGTATCTTTCACGCGAAGGTACATTGGTGCATCTTCTTCACAGTGTGCATTATGTTAATATGTGTACTCCTCAGACTTCTAAAACTACTTTTGAAGCAAACCTATTCTCCATTACCTGTTTTCAGATGAGGGTGATGTCTCACTTGTGCTTGCACATAGCATAGTTTCGTTCAGAATTTGCAGACACAAGCTTACCTCACCAAAAAACTTTTAGTTTACAACTCAGAGTCATAGAATCATAGAGTAGCTTGGGTTGGAAGGAATCTTAGAGATCATCTATTTCCAACCCCCCTTGCTGTGAGCAGGTTTGCTGCCTAGTAGATTACATTGCTCAGGGCCTCCTCCAGCTTGGTCTTGAACACCTCCAGAGATGGGTAATCCACAGCTTTTCTGAGCAACCTGTTCCAGTGCCTCACCACCCTAAATCCTGAATTGATTGTTGTTTGTGGCAGCGCTGAACTGCTAAAGCTCTCTTCCAAGGTTTCTCATCTGTGAAGAAAAAAGAGATAGGATAAAGGAAAACCCTGTAGCACTTTCAGTCATAGTTTTCATTGATTATGCCTAGTTTAAATAACAGAAAGTATACCTATGCCTACACAAAATGCAACCAATTGCTTTGCCTTTCACTCAGCCCCTTAGAATATACCAGTATGCCCAATCATCTTAACATTGCTAAACTCTGCAAAATGCAATAGGAAAAACTGACCTAAACAAATGAAATGTAGATCTGCCTTTTATTAATTTCATTTTTTATCTTCTTGTATACAGACGTTTGACAGCTGTGACATTCATGGGCAACGCATTTGAAAAAGAAGGCATAAATATTCAGAGACATATTAGAATGCTGTTCAATGTAAGCACCTGTCTACTTAGTGTTGACAGAAAATCATTTACTTTGCTTTATGCGTGTTCTCTCCTGAGACTACAGAGGTCCTATTTTATTTAAAGAGCTGGTCCCAGTATTGGTTCTAGCTGTGGAAAATGCAATATATACAGCTAATTATATTTATTAAGGAAACAATTTTGGTTTATATTTTCAATAATACTTTAACAATTCTTTCAATCTCTACTTCTGAATCTCTTTCCCTTGAGGAACTGAAGGAAAAAGGAAAAAGGAATGAAGACTAAAAAATGTATGACCTCATGATGTCTTTATTTGTAACAATAGAAAGGATGATATACAACATACAAAACGATGAAAATAATAGATCAAAAAATATACATAACCAAAAAGTAATTTTTGTCTAATCTTCCATTCAATGTCCACTGCTCATATAAGTAGTTCCACTAATTTTAAGAAGTGAAATAAATAGAACTAGTTTATGTAAGAGTTGGGGAAATGAGTCCTCAGTGCCAAGTTGTTTCTATAAACTAAGCCATTATGAAACATAGTTCTCCCACTTCTTGATAGTTTGTCCAGAAGCCCACTGGGAATAAGAATCATTCAATGGCTAGGATTGCTGCAGCCTCAAAAGCAAACAAAAAATCATCTTGAGCAAAATAAGCATATACATGAAAAATAAGGAAGTGATTTTAAGCCTGAAAGATTCTGAATTCCTTAGCTTGTATGTTTCAAGGGGGAGGGTGAGGGAGGGGAGAGGAGAGGAAAGAAAAAGAAAGAAAAAGAGAAAGCTCAAAGGGAGCATAATTTTTAGGTTGAACATTTCATTCCATTTTATTTTACCTGACGTGAGTATGTAATGATGTTAACTCAGGCCTGATCAAATAGCGTGGGTGAGTGGGGGAGGTTTGAAGAGATCAAAAATCTTCAGTGAAGCTTAAGAAGCTACAAAACCTTACAATGCTGCCACCTATAGACCAAAAGTGACAACATCAGCTCCTCTGAATCGTACCTAGTGGCGCACATAACAGAAAATATATACATAAGGAGCAGGAATGTATGAACAATTTCAGACTCCTTCATATGGTTGATTCACCCGGTGAACTGATGGAGCAGCTACTTTGGTTTATCTAGCCCAATGCTTTATATAATTTAATTAGGATCATCACACAGCAACCTAACCTGTCTACAGAAATTACAGGCTGAAAGTCCAGACCCCATATGTACCCTTTTGCTCAATTAAAGCTAAGCAGTGTTTTTATAGAAAGATTTTTTTTTTCCATTAAAGTGCACACAAGGAGCAATGGATCATGATAGGCCTCTTTTTTCCCTCACATTAAGGTACAATTATGTAAAGGCAGTAACATTGAAAATGCTTGCTGAAATAAAAAATTTACACTGCTGTTGCAGATATTTAGACCGGTCATTTTTAAGGTATTGGCACCATTTTCTTATGCTATGGGAGAAACATGGGTGATTAGGCCTAATATTTTCAAATATCTTCATGACACACTCCTAGTATTACCACTTACTACTAAAACATCATAAATAGTCTAGAGAATTAATTTCTAAAATCTATTTGGAAATAAGCATATGTATTTACACCTACAATTGGCCTTGGTGTTTACTCTTAAGAAATATATATTTTTATATAATTGATTAGTGTTACTATTTTACTGTCATTCCTGGTGAGGTCTCTCCCTTCTCTTTTCCACAGTCCTCACTAAGAAGTTAATTCACTCAGCTGGAAGAAAGTAGTTTCTTAATTATTTTACATGTCTTCTCTTATTAAAAACAAAACAAAGCAAACAGATAAAAAAACAACAACAAACCAAAACTAGAAGATTCCTCACCTAATCTACCAATTCTGTAATATTTTACAGAAAATAAAACAAGATGACTAGTGGCCTCATGGAGGTGGGATTTTAAGTCATGGGCTAGCTGAATATCTCAGATGGGCAAACAAGTGCCAGGTACCTTTTCCTACTCCCAAGACTAATTCTGTGTTCTACATTACAGTCACTAAATAAAATGCAGAAGTTGCATGCTGAAAGAAATCAGAGTGATCAGAAATGGTGATGACAATCAGCTTAAGAAAAAATAGGATTTCTGTCACCCTTTAAGTTATTGGCTATCTATCTGTAGCTTCTTGGAAAACCTGCAGGTATTTTGGAGCACCCTTTAAAAGTGACTAGAATTCCTCACATATTGTATCATAACACCAAGATAAATGAAGATATTTGCCATCTCCTGGTGAGGTCCTTAAAAGTTAGCATCTGTGGAGAGGAGAGGAGAAATAATAAGGGAGGAAAGGGGAGCAGAGTCATCCTCTGTGGCTGTGGAAAACTCCTGTGCTTTGGGCTTCCACTTCCAAGGAGAAGGAGGGAGGATTACCAGCCTGCAATCAACCTTGTGGCTGCAATGTGAAGACGAGAACTGAGAGAAGTCTGAGAAGAAAACAAGTAGACCATAGCAGGCATATTAAGATCCTGTGATTTTCCTCATATTTTCCTCTCTATGTCACGCCCTCAAGTCAGTGTTTTCTTTCCTATTTGTACATCTCAAACATGAATCTGTGATGTAGCCAGTTCTAGAGTTTCCTAAAATTTCCTTTCTTCCTGTCTAAGTACTAATTTCTATATCAGCATAAAATCTACAGTACCTGGGGAAAAATGCTAATGAAAAGAATTTTGCTCTCACTTATTTTCGCAAAGCCCTCATACCTAAGCAAAGGACCTGACATAGCTAACAGAATAAGATAGATTTTTATAGGCAATGTGAGCTGGAGGTACAGTCCCACAAGGTGAGCAGGAGGCACTTAAGAAAGCTAGAATATGTAGCACTTAAGAAGTCTAGAAGATATTCATTAATTTTTTTGTGGAAGTAATATCAAGGTTATTCTAAAATATATTCATTAGTAGCTTCTTATTTATTATGCACATGCATAAATGCGAGAAGAAGCGTTACCCTATTAAAATCAATAGGAATACTGTGATTAAAATTTCATTTATGCTGAAATAGGGTCTTACATTCTACATATACTTCCATTCAATATGTGCATATTGTGAATATTAAATAATGTTAAATTACTCTCTTTTTCTTAGTAGAATCAGCTTGACAGTTACAATGTTCAAGCACTAAGCAGCACATATTATGATGGCAGCTTCCTATCATTCAGTAATTTTCTCCCATTTAATATTCTTGAATTTTACCTCTCACAAATAGGTGAAATGATAATGTCTTTGAAAAGTGATTTGGCATACTCCTTAAGACTCTAAATCTAGTCAATAAGAGTACAATCTCCCATGTATCATTGTCTTTAAGTTCCATGAGTTTGTTTAGACAAAAACAGCTGCAAAACTTTTTATTGGTATTTTTTATTTCTTTTCAAGAAGATAGTGAAAGTGGAGAAATTAATTAATCCTAAATTTGCCTCTGAGAACAATAAGTAGGTCCATCCGCTCCACCATTATTATCATCATATGTGATGCCATGGCAATGGAGTGTATAATTGGAATTAGTACAAGGAATCTTCCCTTCCCAGTAGATACTAGAAGCTCTTTTTTTTTTTTTTTTTTCCTGGGATTAAAGAGAACAGAAAATAAAATGGAGTATGGAGATATCTGTTACATTCTTCTCAGATTCCAAGTGAGCAGCATCTCTAAAAGTCCATAAACATAGCAGAAGAATGAAAGAAATGCATAAATGATGCATTCAGATGCTATCAGATTTCTGAATATAAGCACTATTTACTCCTATTAAATTTCAATACCTTTACCTAGGCAAAGAAAAGGAGCCCAATGTCAGCTCCTGCATACCATTTATTTAGGAAGTATGTGCTGGAGAAGACAGTGAGCCCAGGAAGACCAAGGCAGGGTCTTTGCACTGGAGAGGGCAGGATCTGTGTGCAGCGTTCCAGGAGCACAGAATCCTAAGGATGTCCCATATATAATTAAAAAAAACAATAACAAGAACTGTTTCCCATGGTATGGTTAGGAATTTCAACCTTTAGGAAGACAATACGCAAAGGTGAAATTACTGCACTCCTACCACCAAAGGGTTAGTACAGTATTTCTGTGACTCAGAAATAGATATTATCTGTAAACAGTCTGCATTTTGGAAAGAAATATGCTTTACAAAGAGAATAAAGATTAGGCATGCAGTCTATGATTCTACTAGTTATGAATTTATCTGATGACTCATAGGAATGTCACAGTAAATCAATGATCCAAGGAGAATAATAGATTCATAAACATTAAAGACAGGAAAGTCCAGTTTGTAATGGCCATTTCTTTGCAGTGCATGATTATATTCTGCACATAGTAGACAACCTATTGCCCAATGTTATTTTAAGTCTGTCACCAAAAGATCATCCCTAATGGATCTTAGATATGAAGTAGATCAACATAATTTACCATATAATAATTCTGTAATAATCATCCTTATCAGAGAAGATGACTTTGTTAGACTCCAGAAATCTATCGGATAGAAGATATATCGGTTATACTGAGCTAAAAATTGAGCTTAACTAAAATTAGACTGTAGTTATTAAATGCTAAACACTGATTTGGCAATACTGGAAGAATAAATTCTTCTTGCATTTTGACTTGTTTGTAGAATTAAAAACTCCCTTAAATATATTTTAGATTTGGCTGTAACAAGAGCGTTGATGTAAATACAACAGGACATCCCTAAGGGGAATTGCAATTTAAAAAGATATATATATCCATATTTACTACAATAAATGTTATGCCAAGAAAATTTATAGCTAAAAAAACAACAAACAAACAAAAACAACATAGAAAATACTACACCTAAAGCTAGAAAACAGTTCCAGTACAAAGCATGCCTAATTTATAGCCTCCCAAATACACAGTATATTCCTAGTAAAGTTGTAAATTATGGTTGCAAATGAGGCCACAAACAAAATCTTGCTCAAGGCATGAAGCATAAATTCAAACAATAATCATCTCCTACATGAGGCACAACTACTTTGTTTACTTCTTATACCCTGTTTCCTAAACATGAAGATGAAAGTAGGTCAAGTAAATTTAGCATCTTTTCACATGAAGTATGTTATGATAGCGGGTGGCGCAGCTTCATTTACAATTACACGAGTTTACATAAATATTAAAATATCTGTTTTCACTGTGCTGTGTCATTACACATATTGACATTTTACCTCACAATGACACAGAATCATAGAAAACACCCAAGGTTCGGAGAAAGGAGGGAGCAGAAGGAGAGAGAAATATTTACAGTGATTGCAGCCTGAATGAAATTTTGATATGTTAGGAAAGAGCTTCATACAATGTTGAATGATATTTTTAAAATCAATTCATACTATTTTTCATGGGTTTTGTTTAGAAAGTGACTTGCAAGGGAAGGAGAGGGAGACCTGGGAAAACCACTGTTTTTTTTTATTTCCAAAATGTGTCAGATTTATGGTAAATGTTTACAAGGAAATAGCTTGTCTGAGTGTATGGGAACTGTTGAGTCACACCCTGAACCACTGATTGATCACCTGGGGAAAGGACCAGGTCAGCCCTGAGAGCACTGGTGAAGGCAATTCACATGTGTGACCAGAAGGGGTGGAGCCTGGCTGCACCTTTCTTAGACCCTATTTCAGGGTTGACTGCCACTGGGGAAGGATCTTTTTCTGGAGATCCCTCCTTGGTGGGGCTTTCCCCTGTGAACCTGGACTCTTATGATACGAGTGAGCAATCTTCTTCTCTTATAGCATTTTTTATCTTGCAGATCCTTCTGTCATTATACCTCTGGTGAAACACCTCTTCCCATTGTATTGGTCTGTCTGATTGCTACACTGAGAAACATCCAAAATTTATCTGCTATTCTCAGCATTGGGTTCAAATGCAGAAGCAACGTCAAATCAAAGGCTGGATCCAGAAATTTTGTCATTCATCATTCTGTCATGATTCACCAAGGTTTTAAGTATTATTCACTTAGGAAACTTCCTTGAAATAAATGAGGTAATATCCTTTTTAATATTATTTCTTTTTATGGAGAGTAGAAGAGTTTTAATGTGGATATTTTTCCAACAGATTGGCTAACAGTTAAACATTGTTTATGGAGAAAACAGAGTGAAAATCCTCATCATGTGTTGAGGATGAATATGTTGTTAAGTGATTATTAAGACCTGAATCTGGTTTGATTTATTAACATTAAACCATTTTCTTTATCCATATTTGTTTGCTAAATATTTAGAAAGAAGAGCAATATTCAGTTAAAATTGAAGTCTCTTTCTGAAGAAGTATGCATGTCTGCATGCACATGTGGATGAATACATGTACAAGATCTATAAAACAAAACAGGAGAATGGGGAAACTCCACCTATCAGGTAGTGCCACCCATAAAAATCAATGTGCTGTATCATTTACTTGTAGAAAGTATTTCTGCAGGGTTCTACCATACATTTAAACCACCAAAAGTTTGGTAGAAATTAAAGAAATAAAATGGATTTCCTCTTTAAGCTACAGAGCTTAAAGCTGCAACTCAGCAAGCTAGTTTGAAATCAGCTCATGACCAGGCATTAGGTCACGTGTTTGAGACAAACTTGTGGTTAAATGCCTTGATGAAGTATATTCTGGATGATGGCAGAACTTGGCTTGTCATCACTTTTCAAGAGACTACAAAATTACTTTAAATCTGAGGCTTTAGATCCAGACTTTTTGGAGTTAATGGTACTTAAAATAAATTAATACAGACTTGATCATCAATAGTGACTGAGATAATTTAGTATTGCTAATTAAAGAAGCCAAAGTTGTGAATGTCAAGAACAGAAGGCAGAGCTCTTAGTGTGAGAAGAGTGGTTAAGTTATCCAGTTATTTAGTCTGACATCATAGATAGCCTGTTGTGATGTTAGAAATTACACTTGTATTGCATGGTGAATAACAAGAGCGAAAGAAAAGTGATTTCCACGTGTGGAAAGAAATCTCTCGTTCATAATTAAGTATAAGCAAATATTGAAAAGCTACCAACAATTACTCACAGCCCAGTCACAGTAATTAAAAGTCAAAAAACAAAAAGTGAGGTGGCGTAGAGCCAGAAAGTGAAAGAGTTTAAATTTTTAAAGAACTAAATCTTCTCTGTAATGAGATGTGAAATAAACAGAGTACAAACAGCACCTCACACCAGAAATTAATTATAAAGAAAATGATTTTGAAAAATATTAATCAGGAACAGATATTATGGGCACTACTATCCCTATGTAGTAGACTTGAAGAAAGCAGGATAATATTTGACACAATCTGCTTGGTTACCAGCTGCTATTAAAATACAACGAGAATATTAGAATGTTTCAGGATGTTCAGGCTTCTATCTTCAAAAACTCCTTAGGCACATACTACTTTACTTACGAGTGGATACTGTACTCAGCAAAGGTTTACAATAACCATATCAAGGACTAAATTTCCACTGCTTAACAGAAGTCGAGTTGGCTGAAAGTTCATCCATGTTTATGAAGCTGTGCAAAGATGGGATTTGCACATAGCTCTTGCTTTGATAAGAATGTATAGCATGAATATGCTTTCAAGACGGAAGCAAAGAAAATCTGAGACAATGTATAGAGACAACATAGTTCCAATGTTTATCTGTATACTTATTGCAAACTAGACTCAAAAGTCCGGCTTCAATTTCTCTGGACAAATTTATGCTTAGTGTCTATCAGATATGCTGATTATTCTGGTATCTTCATAATGAATTATTAATTTTCTTCATCATAACTAGTGCAGCATAATAACCAATTTTTGCTATTATTGACAGACCAGGGTTCCGAGAATGTATCTATTTTTCCAAGAAAGAAAATTTTAATGTAATGTTTACTTTATGTTCAATAGATGTTAAGGAAATGTTCATTAGCTTACATCTGAAAAAAATCCTTGTAGCAAGTGAGAGTGCAAGTCTATTCATGAAAGCTAAAGTCAATGAGGATTCTAATGATTACTTCAATAGAAAATGCATTAGATTTTAATGTTCACAGAACTTTCTTTGTGACCAGGTAGTGGCAGCTTCCTGAACTGGAAAAAATCTGCCTGTCGGACTCTGCTAGACTTCTGAGAAAATCTGTATGAAGAGGTATTCCATTCTAATTAGGTTTCTGTATGATTTATAGCAGTATTTGAATATACTAAAGCTATCTAAGTATCTTGAAATTTGGAATTAAATGCGCTCTCATGATCTGAAAACTTGCCTGTACTTTTGGCTGTAAAGAATGTTTCATGTTCATATATAAACCACTGAAAACAGGGAATTCGATCATGAGCTCCTTCCTTTTCCACTTGCAATTATTTGTGGCAATATCAACAACCAGTTACTTGAAAAAATTTGCCATTAAAATAATGAATAATGTATTCTCAATTTTTATTTTAAGAAAGCAGCAGAAACAAGGAGACACACCAACACAGATTGATCAGCCTTTTTAGTCAATGTGATCTTTGAAAAATCACAATTTGAAACACATAGATACTAGTGATTTAAAAAAAAAAAAAAAAAAAAAATTTAAAAAACAACATACAAAATATGTACTGTACTGGACTGGCAGACCTAATCATACTTTATAAGTTGAGCAATGACATTATTATACAGCTAATAAAGAACCCTACTTTGAATAATTGTCCTATTATTTTTCAACAGTTACTTATTATCCCAAGCTATTTACTATTGACTGATTGACTGTAAGGCAAACTACAGCATAGAGTTAATTTCCAATGTATAGTTTTATTTTACTCCCAAAATAACTTATTTTGTATCACAGCAAAAGAATCTTTGGTAAAAACTCTTGTGGCTGTTCAGAAAGACAAAAGAATTGTGAAATATGAATGCAATTTTAATGCTACTGATACTTTCTCACTAGCTGCTAAGATACTTCAGCCTGATTTTTGGAAAGCTTTTAAGAATGAACAGCTTTCAATCACAGTATAGAAAAGTGGCTCTGCATTGTTGAAACCTTTCACTTTGTATCTGCACAGTGAGCTTTGGACTTCTTCTAATTTCTCCTTCAAGTATTTTCTAGGTTCACAAATGTCTGTACTCAGAATACAGCACACTAAAATGCCAAAGTTAGAAGCTGGAATAACAAATATTCACATTTCCTCCTATAGAATATCCTAGCAGTGGCTTTTATGCTCAGAAAGCATTTGCCTATCTTCAATGCAGCTTGTATTTTTAGCAATAGAAGGATGATAAGGCTCAGGTCATATGTGCTCTCCCAGGCAGTCTCACAATATTAAGGTGAAGATATTCACACTAAATACCCTGACAACTAAATTCCTTTTGAGCTTTTGCATTCAACAGGACACTCAAGACTACGTCTAATCCCTATCCTGTTAAGTAATTCAGGTAAATTTATAACTTGCTGCAAAAAATCTTCTAGTTTGGTCTAAACTGCTACCAGCTACAACGTAAGATCATTCAGAGAGAAGTGCTGTGTTCCTGCAGTCAGCTTGCAGACACCTAGTGAGATTGACATCAGCCCTAGGTTTGTGTACAAGAGGGACACCATCCCACCAGTATAAATTTACTTTCTTCCTCATTTAATTCACAAAAGAAGCAGAATCCAGCTCTGGGCCATTAAAACCAAATAAGTTCAAGAAAATATTTTTCCTGGCAGCAAATATAGGATAGTAAGAAGTAGGCCCCCAGAACAGTGTCTATTATAGAGAATGTTTCATTATACGTGTGTGAAATTTAACAAATAAATGCTGTATGTTTTTTTCCAAGCAAGCAAATATATCCTCATAGAATAAAATATATTAAAAAAAAGAAAAAAACAGCAACAAAAAGCCTTATTCTGTCTAAGGATCTTAAAATCCTTGCAAATTCATTCCAAATTTATCTCTGAGTAAATTTATCTCTGAGTATGCATTCACCACTGGTATATGTTGTTATTTTAGGATAAATTTCTATAAAGTTCTTATTGGCAAAAAATTACAAATTGTGAATTTTAAAGCTCCATCAAGTGGTACTTCCTTCTCAGTATCTTTTTTTTTTTTTTTCCATGAAGAGCAGCACCCCTGCATGCATTTTGTTTTAAAGGCCAGGGACAAAATGTTCTTTCACATCTCTACCTACGTGTAATTGGCAAGCAAACCAAAGAAAAGTTAACAAGCAAATGGGATATACCATTTATTTTATTATTTCCATGTAAAGATTTTATGGATTTTTAACCAGAAGAAAATCTCTTTTAAGAATATGCTTAAACTTTCTACTTTTCTCGTAATCAAAGCATACAACAGCACCGCAGTTCTTCCCAGTCAAACAGAATGATCAGATAGGCAGTGATTTCCTGTTCTGATGTTCCCTTGAGAGTTAGTCCTGAAGAGTAAAGAGGTCCAGGAAGGCTGGACTTCCTTCTTGAGGACTGACTTAAATGCCCAGGAGCAGGCTGTCTCCCTGTGCCATAAGACAAGCTGGAGAGGAGAAGACCAGCATCAATGAACAGTGAACTTTTCCTGAGACTCCAGGAGAAAGAGAATCTTCCTCCTGTTGAAGAAAGGACAGGCAACTCAGAAAGAGTACAAAGAATTTGCCAGGATAGGCAGGGAGAAAATTAGAAAGGCAGAAGTCCAGCTTGAACTTAATTTGGCCACTGGGATAAAATAGAGCAGACAACTCTTTACAAATATATTAACAGTAAGAGGAAGACTAAGGAGAATCTCCATCCTGTACTGGCTGCAGTGGGGAAAATGACTACTGAGGATAAGGAAAAGGCTGAGGTTCTCAGTACTTTCTTTACATCTGTCTTTAAAAGTCAGATCAATTATCCTTGGAGTACTCTACCCCTGGATGCAGAAGTCTGGAATGCAGAGCAGAATAAAGCCCTGATATTTCAGGTGGAAACAATTAGAGACCTACTACTCCACCTGGACAGTCACATGTCCAGGAGGCCAGGTGGGATCCTCCCAAGGGTGCTGAGGGAGCTGGCAGAGTTAATTGCCAAGCCACTTTCCACTGTCTATCAGCATTCCTGTCCAATCAGAGAGGTCCCAGAGAATTGGAGGTTTGCTAGCGTGACTCCCATCTACAAGAAGGGTCATAAGGAGGATCCACGGAACTAATTACAGGACCATCAGCCTAACCTTGGGGCCAGGAAAGGTTATGAAGCAGACCACCTTGAGTGAGATCACATGGCATGTGCAGGACAACTGGGGGATCAGGCCAAGTAAGCATGGGTTCATGAAAGGCTGGTCCTGCTTGACCAGCCTAATCGTCTATGATTGAGTGACCTGTCTAGTGGATGAAGAAAAGGCTGTTGATGTAGTTTACCTAGATTTCAGGAAAACCTTTGATGCTGTCTCCCACAGTATTCTCTGTAAGAGATTATTTTATACCATTGCCTCAAAGCTTGCTGAGGAACACTGATGAACAAGTCCAGGCAAGCTCTGGACAGAGGTTGAGAAGTCCTTTGTCTGAGGGGCACAGATGGACAAGGCCAGGGGCAACGAGAGAGAGATAAACTGCAGATTAATGGCCGGGAAGCAGTCTTTTGTGTGGGCTTATCTCGAAGGAGATGGCCCTCTCAGGAGGTGCTGCACATGACTCTTACCCAAGCGCCCAGGAATGTCACGTAGGCAGAAGAAGAAGGATAAAAAAGGGACAAACAACCATGGTTTAGGTTTTCTGACAACAGAAGCCTCATGAAGAACAAGGATGGTTCCTGACAACGGAAGCCTCACGACCTGCCTCTCTCCCTCCTGGACTTGCTCTGTGCTCTACCTGCTTGCTTCCTAAGGCTGGCCATGCTGCTGCTCCTCTCTCCCGAAGAAGAAAGGTGTCTGCCATCAGATTCCTCCCTACTGAATGCCTGCATGCTGACGGACTCTCCTGGGCCTGCTACCGGAGACCTGCTGCTTTCTCCCAGACTTGCACCGCGGCTTCTTCCCGGACCTACCCAGTACCTGCACCGTCTTGCTGCCTGAGACTGGCCACGCTGCTGCTACCCTCCTCCCCTGAGCCTCTGCCCCGGACCATCGAACAACGGGACCTCTGCTGGATCCTGGTGGTGATTATACCTGCTTTACGCAATTCTTGCTTCTTTCCTATCTTTTCTATCACCCGCCTTCCCTTCCCCATCACCTTCATTCGTAATAGTGTTCGTCCTCCACTTCCCCATCTCCCTAATTAGGATTTGTAATAAACCTGGTTGGACCAACATTTGAACCGTTGCTTCTTAATCTCACGTTGGGTATACATACATTAAAAGAACCTCATCTCCCTCCTATTAATTGGAGCGAGACATTCTCCTAGAGAAGCTGGCAGCCCATGACTTGGACAAGTACACTCTTTGCTGGCTAAAGAACCGGCTGGATGGCCAGGCCCAGAGAATGATGGTGAATGGAGTTAAATCCAGCTGCCAACTGGTTGTGAGTGGTGTTACCCAGGGGTCAGTATTTGGGCCTGTCCTGTTCAGTATCATTATTGATGAGCTGGACAAGGAGTTTGAGTGCACCCTCAGTAAGTTTGTAGATGACACCAAGTTAGAAGGAAATGTCAATCTGCAAGGGCAAGGCTCCATAGAGGGATCAGAACAGGCTGGATAGTTGGGATGAGGCCAATGAGATGAAATGTAACAAGACCAAGTGCCAGGTCCTGCACTTTGGCCACAACAACGCCAGGCAATGCTATAGTCTTGGGGCAGAGTGGATGGAAGACTGTGTGGAAGAAATGGATGTGGGGGTGAATGGACCTGTCTCTGCTGAACATAAGCCAACAGTGTGCCCAGATGACCAAGAAGGCCAATGGCATCCTGGCTCATCTTAGAACTGATGCTGCCAGCAGGAGCAAGGAAGTGATTGTCCCTCTATATTCAGCAGTGGTGAGTCCACACCTGGAATACTGTGTTCAGTTTTGGGCCCCTCACTGCATGAAAAATATCGAGGCCTTAGAGCATGTTCAGAGAAGGGCAATGAAGCTGGTGAGGGGCCTGGAGCACAATTCTTATGAGGAGCTGCTAACAGAACTGGGATTGTTTAGACTGAAGGAGGCACACCTTATTGCTTTCTACAACTACCTGAAAGGGTGTTGTGGTGAGGTGGGTGTTGGCCTCTTCTTCCACATAACTAGCAATAGGACTAGAGGGAATAGCCTCAATTTATACCAGAGGAGATTCAAGTTGGATAATAGGAAAAAAAATTTCTCCAAAAGGGTAGTTAGGCACTGGAACAAGTTGCCCAAGGGAGGTGGTTGAGACTCCACCCCTGGAGTTGTTCAAGAAGTGTTTGGATGTTGTACTAAGGGACACGGTTTAGTGGGTAAATATTGGTGGTAGGTGGACAGTTGGACTGGGTGATCTTGGAGATCTTGTCTAACCTTGGTGATTCTATGATTCTAGTTCCCTTTCTTTCCTCCTTTAACTTGATGTACAACTTTTTCTTTAAGTGCAAACATGCACTAATAACCATATTTCGAACTTTGAAGACTACGCTGATGTAAACAATAATGAGTGAAATTTTGTAACTCTACAGTTAAAGATAAGAAACTTACCTTAAAAATGGCAGGCTGACCAAGCCATTGGCATGGCTCTGCGGAGGAGTGCAAGCAATTTCTCCCTATAAATTCAGGCAATCTGATAGGAAGGAAAATTGAAAATAGTCTCAAAATCACATCATAAAGACCAAAAAGTCTGATGTAACTCTTTTTCGAATAACAGGTCAAATTTTTTCATGTGTAAGTCTTCTTACCTGTGTCACCAGCAATTTATATATCTTTCACACACCTGAAGCATAATATATTGGACTTGTATTCATATGTGGTATTCTCTAATGCAAATCTGTTTTCAGTGTAAAACCAAAGCTTCTGTGCTGTAGGTGGAAGGAAGGGTGAAAAACACTCTACCAACAGATAACCATCTGGCAGATTCTTTCTCTGTTATCTCCATGTGATTTTTAGCACTTTACAAAATGTCATTAAGCAAACAGAGAAGACCACAAGCAAACCTCTACTTTCACAAAATCATGTTTTATAAACTGTTGGGAAACACTGACGTGAAATGAAACTCTATTCCCTATATGCCTTCCTCTTTGTGAATGATACGCTTCTCTCTCTTCATGTATAAACAAACAGAAGTATGTCTGTATATTTGCTGTTATTTCCTTTTTCCTTTGGTCATCATAATCAAGGGCTATTACAGACATAGATCTTATCTCTAGAATGGCAGTCCCCTTGCACCTTCAGCTCAGATTTTTGTTTATGCTTGGCTGCAATTGCGGCTGTTTCTGATAGTTTTAGGTCAGCCATGACAGACTATGGGTGACACTAAATAAACAAGCTGGGAGTCTGGGACCAGGAAGGAATGATATTGGTGCTCAGAGTTTGATTTTTTTTCTGGTTAATCAACTGTTTTATTCAGAATAATTCACTGTATAGCTGCTTTTTCTGAGTACACAGACTATACTGTAAGGTTTAAAAAAAAAAAGGTTAAAAAAACCCCAACTCATAGGCAAATTGAAAGAAAAAAAAAACTTTTAGTCTTGTTTCAGGTTATAGTAGGATACAGAAAAATTTATTTATTTTCATTACTTATGTTCAAATATTTCTCCCTCCTTCCTCCTTTCTTTCACTCTGTTAAATTCCTGTGCACTAAGTTTATCTAAGTACAGTCTGGTGTGGACAATTCCTTAAAACCTGCTCATGGGGGATAAAAGCTTCAATGATCAATCTACTCATAATACCACTAATAATACTCCATGGAAGAAGGGGTAAGATAAGATCCCAAAAGAAGGGATAAAAAAATCTCACTCAAGTTGGATATTATCCCCTCTACCTTTCCAACTCTCTTGAGTTTACTGTGAGTCTTGAAAGATTTTACGCATTTCTTATACCTCCTGTTTCTATAATCATTGTTAGTGTCTAAACAGAACCTAAACTCGATTTCCTTTTATTTATTTTGTTAATGGTATTTCTTACCCCCATGGTCATAAACTAAATTTTTAGAAAATATGTGCCCTAAGGCTCAAATACCAAAATAATAATAACCTTGTTTGATACATTTCTTTTTAAATTTCATGAATTTAAAGTCAGTGCTTTGATAAGGAAGAATATCATAAATATTTTAAAGCTTAAGGTTGGTGATGCTGCTTACCCCTAGGAATGTTTACAGAGCCACCAAAACTAGGTGGAGCCAAGTGCCTGGCTCTGAGACATATAAGTAGAATAAGCACATTACAAGTTCTAATTTTCAATACGGCGCTTCTACTGCATACCGAGCATAATAAAGATTTATAAAAATGCATGTAAATTACAAGAATAATAAAGTACTTTAATGCAAACTTTCACTTGTTTAACATTTGGCCTCAAAATTGAATAGCAGTTGACAGTCAACCACAGGTCTACCCAGGGATAAGTAAAGTCTCAGCGCAATTTCTAGAACACAGACATTGATTTCAGAAAACAAAACAATATGACACCCATCAACTTGCAAAAGTCTCACAGAGTCAAAAAACATACTATACTTTTACTTTCACAGAGGTGGACTTTTTGAGACTGGATTATTTGTAAAATGTACTGGTTAATGAGAGAAAATTGTTGTTAACAGTTTCTAGTACGCTGAAAGATGTCTGGGTCCTGTTTTATATTTAACTATTGTAGATCACTAAACAACTGTCTATATCATTTCTTAAGCTCTTCTTGGTTATAGCAAATCCCAGTGCAACCTCCAGTATCTGCTTAAACTAAAACATGGAAGTGTATGGAAATACCAGTGTGAGTACAATTTTCTTGAGCTATGCTATGACAACTGTTAGAACCTATCCTGATCTCTGTGAAAACAAACTACCAGGTTATCAAAGTGTCCAAGTATAATATTGCCTAGGGTTATTTTATTTTTAAATTGCTTCTAGATCCACCAAAATAATCTCAGTTAAGCTTAGGACAACCCAGGCCTTTAGAATCAAACCTTTGCCAAGACTACTATGATTTAATTAGATACATATTTACCTCCTGGCCAGATTCGATAAATAAGCATGTATTGGCACAGCTGCATCTCAGCATGCATATTTAAATTAAAAATGTTTCCTTTTGATACCCTGGCAATTTTGGCATTCATTCACTTTGCCAGAAGCTGCGTCAAGTCACAAAGCACTTGCCCAGTCATCATTAAAATATGCAATCATGAAAATGTTCTACCAGATCAGATCCTCGACATGCCTGTGTAGTAACCTGAAAATAATCATGTTTTCTCCACAGCTACAGAGAAGGATATTTTCATGCTTTTCATGAATGAAGTGTTCTCATAAGGCAAATTAGCTGAAATTGGTCAAGCAACACATAAGACTCATTAAGACTCATATGCGCCACAGTCTTAAGTGCATACTTCAAATACTATTTTAATAACTACAGTTGCAATTTTTATATTAAAAAAAATGAAGATTAATTAGTTTTGTTTTCTCTTTTGATGGCATTAATAGTTTTATAGAATAATTACCTTTCTGGTTCCTGATGATAAATTATTATTTTTATCAGAAGAAGGGGGATCTGAATACGTATCGACTTTCTAACAAATACACTAAAAGACTGACAAATAATAAACAATTTTTCTCACTATTCACATCTGCATGCTGAACTCCAGTCTCCACTCAAAGGACAGTGGAGAATAACGTATAGACATATATAACTGTGGCACAACAGGATTTCAATCAACTAGAAATGCTTGAAAAATAGAAGCCATGAAGGTAGGACCCATGTTTCTGCTCTACTGATAGTCTGATCATGAGATTATTAAAGACAAAAAAAAAAAAAAAAAAAAAGACTGACTTCTATAACCAATGGCTCAAATGACTATTTATCTTTTCTAGATAGTATTTCATACAGTAGGCTGGTAGTGCTCATTCTGTAATTAAAAAGAAAAGCTTGAGTGATAAATGTTGGGATTAACTCCAGAGTACCTCCATAGTTCTTCCACAATACTATATGATTAAATATGTGGCTCTTAAAACTTATATATTTATAGATAAACATATATTTTCAAAAGTGTCTCATGAGCTGAGATGCCTTGGTCACAGGAGAATCAGACTTTTCACTTCAAATCTGAAGTCACGTAATAAAGTCCTTTGAGAAGCTCCTCAAGACACAAACTTGTGTGACATCTCAGTCACTTAAGCCTACAGCAATTTAATTGAAGATGAAAATAATAACATTAGTTAAAATATAAGTAACATATCTTTGTTTTGGTATGGAATACTGAAAGTATCATAAATTAGCAACATATTTATTCATCTGCTTATGAAAATTTATATAAGGAAGTAATAGTCAAAACTAATGTTGCTTTACTGTGAAATTAAAAGAGTAATTTCTAGCAACAGAAAGTGTTTAAGCAGTAATGATTACTAGTTTATGATGTCCACTGGATCACTGAAAGAAGGCAGTTTTCTCATTGTGATAGTTTTATGTTGCTCTTTAAGAAATGGCCAGATGGTTCTGTGACAGCCTTTTTCCTTGCTGTGCTGGACTGCTGTATCAGACAACACTTCTAGGCATCTCACAGTGTGGGTGGGTGATGAGAGGTGAGCTGAGAAATATTAGGGAAAGTGATCAGATCAGGTGTTGCATTGGAATTAAAGTACTTTCTTCTCTTTGTACTGAGATTCCCTGGGAACTCAAAATATCACTTAATTATGCTTCATTATGCATTATGATTAATTATGCTTCATGTCTGTGGTGGAAATCCACCATCTGAAAAATCTTAACATGCTATTTGAGATCAATTCAAAGTATTGAATTAAGCAGTTAGTTATCCTTTATGTGGATGTTTCACACGTCTCACTATTCCTTATGAAGTTTGCATGGGTGGATTGGTGTGTGAATGTTCTGTTGGAAAAAGAATGATTGAATTCCTCTTTAAGAAAGATATTCCCAGAGTCTATATAGCTGATTCTTCATTGCACCTTTTTTCCCATATTGAATTAAATTGAATTGTAGCTTTCTTGGGCGTAGAATTTGTGTTAATATTTTCAGTATGTGATTTTGATTGTCAATTTTTTAAATTTCACTGAATTCACAAAAAACTATCTTCCATAATTATTTGTATATCACCACATCAAAATGATGTACTTTTTCTAAACCAAATAGGTCCAGTAGGGTGAATCTGAAAGTAAAGGTGCTTTAAACTTATTCTTGTATAAGTATCAAATGCTGACAAATTCCTTACAGTGAGATTCATCATTATGCTTATACTAGACTGAAAGAGGATAGATTTAGATTGGATATACAGAAAAAAATTTCCGTGATGTGGGAATGATCACCTGAACAGGTTGCTCAGAGAAATTGTGGATGTTCCCTTGCTGGAAGTGTGTTCTAAGTCAGGATGGATGGGGCTTTATGTAACTTTATCCACTGAAAAATGTCCCTGCCCATGATAGAGGAGTTGGAATAGAGGGAAATCTCCAATTCAAACCATTATATAATTCTATGATCCTACTTGTAGTTCAGGGGAAAAAAACCTGTATTGAAACCATCAACTGTTTTTTTGTATTCTTTTGTTTTTCTTAAGCAGAAGAGGGAAATAAGATCTCTTTTTATAGCCTACCAAGAAAAAATACTAAAGCTGAATATCACTTCATGAAGCAAAATCAATAATTTCTTTTTTTTTCCAAATATACTTAATAAAATTCTATTATATGTCTGCGAGAATATAACCTCTATTAAGTCATCAGTTTTTTAGATCTTGAGTGTCAAAATAATGAATGCTTTACTGTACTCTTAAAGCCACTTAGATAACTAGAATTCTAGAAATATCAAAAACAGAATTGACAAAATTCTAAATTAGATGCTATTCTAAGTAAGAAAGTGATATGTTCATATAATGGACAGAATACTATTTGTTGAGAAACAGTTGGCTTATTGATTAAAGACTCAATCTTTTAGCCTAGTTAGACTTTAGAAGTACCAGTGCACCCTTTAGTTTAATAGAATGAGACAGTATTTCACAAGTTTTTCATGTGCAGTACCATCAGTAAACCTAGAAGGTATCTTTTTTTAAATTTTAGATGTTCCTTTAAAGTGTAGTGAAATGCTGAATTATGCTATTGGGGAAAAAAGCCCGTCAAATACGAAGGGAATACCAGGAAATTTCTAAGCCAAATTTGAACAAAATTATCAAATATTAAAATTCATATGGAAAATAAGATCTAGTTCAGGATCATTAAAACATTTTATTAATTTTTTTTTTTCTCAATGATACAAAAGCAGTCCAATAATAAGTACTCAAAATGGATTAAAATGTTGAAATATAGTGTTTCAAATAAAATAGTAAAAATGAAAAATGCCGGCTTCTTTCCAATAAAACTTAAATGAAGGAGATACGTTCCTCTGAAATTACTTGAAGTGAGTTGAACTGTATTTTCTAATGGAAAACTTCCATAGAAAATTTCTCAACAAGGACTAATAGAGGTACTGTTTTTCAAACTACTCTTTCCATGTTTGAATTGTATTTGCATGTTTTGGTTTATTCCTGAAATTACAAAATAATAAAAGTAATCATGCATTTTTTCAAGGATCCTCAGGAGAGTACTAGATTGAATTGACAGCAATGATACTGCTATTCATGTTGAAATAATTAGCAATTCCAAGGTTATTAATGGTGCATTGTATCACTATTTTAGACTGGGTAGGATGAAAGTAAAAACCTCTTGGTGACTTTTGCTCCTACTAAAATTTAATTAGCCTTACTTACTGACCTCATATTTTATGTAAGAGTACACTCCAAAATGACCTTATAAATGGCTACTAATATAAAGATAAAGCATTCCCTTTCCTTTTTTATTTTTCTTCCTAAAAAACAGCATAGCATGAAAGAGTTTTCTTAACTACTTTTGCAAAGTATTCTTGTACTTGCTAACGTTATACACTTCAGCATTTCCTTTGGGACCAGCTGACTTTGGATTTAATTGAAGCAAGAATGTCTCAATTTGGCAAGGTCACTTTTTTAAAGTGTAGTTTTGCAGAGTTTTGATTTTTCCGCTCTGAAATAGATTTAACCTATAAAATCATTGGCAAAGAATTATGTCTTCACCATCAAATATCGTAAGAGATTAAAAGTGAAAATGCTACCATTAATGGACATAAAATTTATGGACTATGATGATCTGTACTTAATCTGGAAGGCTGTAGCTCATTAGTGAAAAAATTGAAACTGTAATCAGTGAACATCAGTTTTCAGAAACTACTTAATATCAAGTGTTTAATTCCAAAAATTTAGACCTACAGTGTCAAACTGACTGCCAATTTCACTGTGATCAGAATAGCTGAATGCATGTTAATAGCTTATCTTCACAAAAGAAATGGGGAAATTAATCAGATCAAAAGCTCCAATCAACAATTCTATTCTCAAAATATGACATAGCATGTTTTGCCTTAAGTTAAGGCAAATATAGGAGAAATATAAGAGACAATAAATACATACTGAGAGCAAAGTAGGAAATGGGAACCACACTTCTAACAATAAAACAGCTATTCAAATAAATCAGCAAAGACGGAGTGGATTTTCCTCACCTCAACATATATTACAAAACTCCATGTGACAAAAGTGCAGTATCCAGGGCAAGTATCTTACAGTTTCAGAAATTAGAAAAAGAAAGCATTTCACATTAATAAAAATGACTCCACCTAAAAGCCTCTACTGGAATGAAATGTGGAGCAATCCCTCTATCTGCTATTTAAATGAAAGCTCAAAGAAGCTTTTAATTCTTTTTTCATTCATTATTTTCACCGATGTCTTTTTTATATTACTTCGTTTGTTCACTTCTTCATTATAAAGGGACAGGATAAAGGACAAAGGAAAATAACTGGAAAAAAAAATGAAAACTTTGGAGAGATGTTTTGAATACAATTACTGTTCAGAAAATGTGGACTAAAACAGCTTTCTTCAAAATGAGATTTTTAGCAGGATTATAGAGTGATAATTCAGAATTCCAGTGACTGACAAACACAGAAACAAACTTTCAAGATATTTTATGAGAAGAAATATCACGGAGAGATTTTAACCCTTTGAAAAGGTATTCCATTCAAGTTGAAGAGAAATTATATTTTTCTTTATGATGAGTTTATTTCATTTAATAAATGGAATCAGAAATGCACTTTCTGCAAACCAGTCACTAACATATTCTTTTGCTGATTCTTATGTACAAAAACAGAAGAGGAGCATGACAAGCAACACTATCAATCACAGAAACCCTTGGTCTTTAAACATAAATCAGTGGCATTTTTCTTTTTTTCCAGGAGCGCAAGTCAGATATATTTCAGTATAGCTCCTCATACACACATTTAAATCAGAGGATGCATGACTTATTTTTAATGTAAGTGAAAAAAATTTCTGCATATACTATTGAATGTTTTGCCCTGGACAAAGATTTGGTGTTCATTGCCAGCTCTCTTGAACAAAATCTGGGTGACTATGTTTGCTCTATTTCTATGCAATCACTATGACAGTCTGTGTATATTTCATGAAATTTACTCTATAGCCTTTTATTTTTTTTAATAAAATTATGTATATTATTATTTAACTTTTTATGCAACTACTCAAAGGCATTTAGATATTTTAAAAGAGAAGAACAAAATAACAAACCTAAATATTCCCACAGTGAGCCATGCAAAAAAAGAGTCCCAAACTTTCCAAAGTATCTTAATGAGGGTTAAAGGTCTCTGCTAAATAAAACTGAGAAACAGAAAGGATCGGGATCCTGTTTCCATTTTAATGTATCTCATGTTTATGTTTTGCTTTCAGCAGGGGAAAGGCTGAAACAATTCCACTTAGAAGGAGGTTACAAACAGGCTGAGTATTGCAGCTGGCTGGAAGAAGTCTGTGCTGTGCAGGGCTAAGGTGAATATAAGTTCACACAGAACAGACAGCACAAGGCTTATAGCTGACATTTCTGCTCCAATCCTTTTCTAAAACTGGTGGTCTAGGTTGTGGCTTAGATTCCAATTCCTTCAAGTAATGTTCCACAGTCCCAACCCAATAACACTGAATTTCGTTTCATCACTATTATTAAAACTCAATTGTTTCAAAAAAAAGTTTAATTACAAGGATGTGTTGTGTCAACAATTAGCATAAGATTAAACAGAGGAAGATCTTAAATTCAAACATCTCTGCAGTAGGAAACAGTTGCTAAGGCTACTCATCTAAGCAACATGGTGAACCCAAACCTTTGTTTAACTACTTTTGAATTCTGAGTCCTACAAAAAGTCTATTCCTCTTCTTAAAAAAAGATATATATTGCTACATAACCACATTCTATTCCTACTCTCTATCCCCACAAATACATGGGTTCATAAAATAGTGTCTCATATTAATTTTTGAGAGTCTATCTTTAATCAGTGTGTTCACCTTAAAAGCTATAAATCGCAAAAATTTCTTATGCAGAGTATAGGATGTTTTTGGGTAGTAAAGAACAGTTCTTTGTAGCTTCCATGGAAATAAATAGGAGACATTACCTTTTGAAGTCTGTGCAGTTTGTGGGAACTTTGGGACAGTTGTTTATGCTTCAGACTTTCCTTTTGTATTTTCTCCTGGTAGACTCTAAATGAAATTACTGAGTTGCATTGCATTGTGCAGTGTTAAAGCTAGGGCTTTAACATAGCGTCCATCTGAGAAAGAGTAAATATTTCCAAGCACCCTTAAAAGCTTCTTAAGGCAAGAATGAGTGACTCAATAATGCCCTTTACTAAAGGAAGCTGTATTTGTGCCTGGGAAATGTGATATTTTTATAATCTTCTGCTGTGGCCAGGCTGCCTCAGATCTCTTCTGGCTTTTCCAAATAATAAATGGAAACCCGTTCCTTCTGTTCTTTAAGAAATTTTAGGCAACTTAGATATAGTGGTTTGTTCCATTAATAATGGAAGATATTATAGATAAATAATTCCATGTCATAAAAAAAGATTTGGTACTGTAAACGTATTAACTCAGATGCAAAATTATATAGATAGAACATTCAAATGAGAAATTTGAGTGATATTTACACTACTGAGATTTATCTGCATCTATACACTTGAAAAAGATGCACTCAAGATCACCTTTGCAGTTTGTTCAGACATCAAGCCCAAGTTACGTGAGTTGAGCTGTGCTGGTATGTCTGTGCTGTGTTTAGCATACCACCAAACACCATCCGGACAGGCTGCCTGAAAGTATGCTGGTGACAGTTCTTGTGGAAGACAGAAAATAATGTAGACGTATTCAGTGACACAAATATTTAGTTGATGTAAAACTGTCATAGCCATTCATTTCAACAGATCTTTGACAATGAACCCAATCCAGGAACTTCCCAGTGTTGTTTCTGATATCCTGTTTTGCGGTGCTCAGATGTTCAGCACAAAATCCTGTGAACACCCTGAAGATAATTTCTCTTTTCTTTATCAGACATGTCATTCTTTGCTCCATGGTTTTCACATTTCTCAATGAAAAAAAATACTCTTTGAACCAGGTGCTAAACACCCAAGAAGTAACTAACAATGGAAAGGACCTTAGTCACCACTGGGAAAAAAGCACTTCTGGTAATACTTCTGAAGTCCCTATACCAAGTACTCCTTACTTTATAATGATTGCATGCTATCCCTTTGGGCCCACTCGAGTATTTAATTGCAATCACACTCGTTTACATAGCAGATGAGGCTAATTGCTGGTATTAGTTACCAAATGTATGCTTGTACTGTGAGGGTAAAAAAATGCCCTACAGAAAAGAAAACAACTATGCCTCTAATTAAGGAGCTATGAGTCAAAGTGAGGTTGTTCAGAGATGTAAATATAGAATCAAGTGCTTTACGAGCTCCATAGTGCACTATATTGTAACACCAGTTCCAATATTTCAGAGATGACACTGGCAGACCTCAAATTAAATACACTGAACTATTATTTTCTCAGAAGCAGGGATGATGGGCACCACAAAAAAACTCAGAGATCTAGATTTCTGAATTAATTACATATAATGTGAATGTCAAATTAATAAGGCTCTTTATATATAATAGATACAATGATCCTATTATTTCAAGCAGAACCCCTACCTTTTCCTCAGGCCTAATTCCAAGGAAAAGTTTTTTGACTATTCAGGGCTCAAACAGTTGCACAACAATGGTCTTTATTTTATATGCAATTATACACAAGGACTTTCAAGATAGCATACTATCCCAGTGAATGTGAGAAACATCAGGGTAAGTGGAAACACAGATGAATAAAAATGGCAGGATTTGGCCCTGGATAACATATGTAATATAAAAATTCTTATGAGATTTGTATCTATCTATCTATGTGGAAAGAGAGGGGGCTAGTCCCGGATGGTGGAATGAAAATTTGTTAATTTTAGTTAGCTTCAGGAGGTCACAGTGAGAACAGAAGCATGCCCATCAGTATCCCTTGAACAGGGTTGAAAAGCTCCCCATAAACATTTGAAAAATTAACACTTTATCAAACCATGCCTTAATTTTTTCCTTTTCCTGGAAGTCTACCAAATCTTGACAGCAGTTAAGCTGTGGGTGTGCAGAAGCATTACATACCATATTTACTATTATAATTTTTTTAGGTAATTTCCCATTAGTCTGGTATGTTTTGCCTATGCTCAACATTGAAATTTTAGTTTGGAAAGTGGGAGAAAAAGGAATCCTTTTCTCTATGTTTATGTATTATCTAAAATGCTAGCAATTTGACTGGATTTATGAGATGAACACATAGGAACAATTCCTACATGTTCTGGTAATACAGACAAATATTTAAATGAACAATGTGTGTTAAATCAACATGGTTTCTTTCTAGCCTTCCTTGGATTTATGTGTCAGTTTTCCTACTGGTTAGAGAGCAGTTTAACAAGAGAATGAAGGTTTGTGAACTTCAAGAGACATCACAGAGCCACAATCACATATTGTTATAACACTCTTGATTAATACCTCAGCAACAGAAAACATGAGATACTACAGCATTTGCTTTGTAAAAGCAACATTTTAGATTTACGCTAATGCTAGAGTCACTTCAAACAAATCTCTAAATTTACCACTTTGGTTCCCTCTTTTGATTACAAGCTGTTTCTGCCACCCACCAAAAAAATAATTGCTACCTCCATACAAAAATTAATTCCAACCTTAAAACAATGAGATTTTCTGCTGCCTTTCATATTGTGTAATGTAAACGCTGTGGAATATGCTACCATTCTGATTTAGAAAGTCTTTATGTCACAAACAGCTGATGTAAACGAGAATCTACCCCCTTGTTTTATGAGCTACATTATTCCTTGATGTGGCTTTATGCTAGTATTAAATTCATCAGTGTTTTGTTACCTACGCAGGTCATTTCATAAAACAAGACTGGCTGCTAGCCACATTATCAGCCACTCCCTCCCCCCCCC